>LPNX010482701.1:132437-146223 GCA_001517045.1 Pseudotsuga menziesii
TCAAACTACGAAGGATATATGAAATGGCTTTGCATGGCTAGACATGAGAGAAGCTCGGGCTATATGGCTGAAACGCAATGTCAGGGGAGCCAGCATAAAGCTCAATAAGGTAGGCAAAGCTCGTGATAATGCATTCACAACTTGACATAGGGGGAGTCCGGAGGGAAACAGGCCAGCATAAGATCAAGAGGAGTATGAGGCTCTTGCGAAATGTCATGGTAGTACTATACAATGGACTCCCACATGCTAAAGGAGAAAACGTAGGCATGGGAACCAAATGCAAATAAGGGGCTAACTAGGGTACCCATGTAAGGTGAAGCTCTACCACTTCTAAAGCAACAAGAAGGTTCCGTGACATAATAGAGTGGGTTCGTACGTAAGGTCATGGTGACATGGTCATAAGGTCATGCAAAATGAAAATGGTGGTGAACCTAACCTATGTGCCAGTGTAGACATTATACCTGAGATCAGTATGAACGGGTCAATCCAATCACTGAAAATGGTCTTTTACATCACAAACTATGTCAGAAAAACGGTCCAAAATGGTTAGAAACTGTCAAAACTATAGGAAAGGAGGTAAAAAATTTCAAATATTTGAAAAAATTTCTATAAATAGTAAAAAATATAAATCATTTGAAACTTTTACCCATTGGAGATCTGATTTTCAACTGCAAATTCCGGGAGATCCAGCCGGCAAAATTCACAACCGTTTCTTCCAGGTATTTACTCATGCTCTTCTCATGCATTTTAATATAATTTTTGTTGATTTTCATAGTGAAATGAGGTTATTTAGGCCATCTCTACACGAGCACTGCGGCCCATGCAGATATCGAAGCTTTTTCCGCGTATAGGGCTGGCTATACACAAAAAAGAGGCTAGAAACCGCGTACATACACGGCTGTTTGCAAAATAGTTGCGTATGACGCCACACAAGTGAATTTATAAGAATATAATGGGAAATCTGGCAATTTCTATTGGAGGATGGTGCTAGAATGGAGAGATCACGAGCATGGTGAATTAGAGGAAGCTGTAAGGGCCGACGTGAGGGCTCAACAAGCTCTTCGAGCATGTGGACTCTACAAGTTTTGGTGTCTTGGTGGTTTGAGGGCCAAACCAAGACTGCTAGAGATGCTGGTAGACTATTGGGATCCAGACTCAGAGTCCTACCGGATAGATGGGATGTCTCTCACCATAGAGGTGGAAGACATATACTTTATCACAGGTCTATCTAGACAAGGGGAGGTGGTGAACCTTCATTCCCGAGGTGGGCCAGGCGGTGGGCTTACTATCTATGAGTACGTAGCTATGTACTGCTACCCAGATACTGAGAAGGTTGGAAGTCAAGTCCCCACCAATGCTATACAGGTGCTGGGCCTAAAGGCCATACTACTGACGCTGGGCAGGATAGCAGGCTTAGCCTCACTCCATCAGGCCTCGCGGCCACTAATGTTCTATGTGGTGGAGTGTATGAGACCGACCATATATGGCTGGAGTACTACACTACAGAGCAACATGAAAAACCAGCTCAGTGAGTGTAAGGCAGGAAGGATACGGAACTTCGGGTTCAGCAGCATTCTGAGCACGTTTTTCTTCGAGTGTGTTCTAGGATTGAGCCCTAGAGTGGACATTCCTCTCCACGGGGTTCGAGATCCGGCCCAACAGCGTTGGGAAGATGCTATGCGAAGACTGGGGGGTGGTAG
Organism: Pseudotsuga menziesii; assembly: GCA_001517045.1. Taxonomy (NCBI): domain Eukaryota; kingdom Viridiplantae; phylum Streptophyta; class Pinopsida; order Pinales; family Pinaceae; genus Pseudotsuga; species Pseudotsuga menziesii. Next base: position 134,138 of record LPNX010482701.1, read on the forward strand.
GGTGGCCAACCCATATCCATATGACTTCTTTCCATGGTGGCGACGACATATTGTTGCCATAGATGACTACCCCTATGGAGGGATAGATTTCCAGGGGGATCCGGACATGCCATTTCCACCAGGATCAGCATATGGAGAGATAGGTACCAAATCTTGACTCTCACTCTTTTTTTTTTGGTTAAAAGTTTTTTTAATTATTTATTTTTTTTGTATTTTCTTTGATTATGTGGAATCAAAAAGACATGTTTTGGCGTGACAACACATAGTGACATCTACTATTCATGTGCAGATGTGGGACTATGGTGAATAGAGGGCTTCCCACGTCATAGATGGAGGGGAAGAGGGGATGACATCACAGGTGTGGATGTAGAGTGAACGCTCCAGAGCATTCATACCAACTTCGTGTGACTGACTCATAGAGTTCCCATGGCGCAAGTCAAGGACTTGCTTGAGACCATGCAGCGACAGGTGGTGGGAGTGCCATGCTCATGGGTGCATTTATTTCGACGGCTAGCTAGAGCCATAGTGATGTATCATGATCACAACCCCCCTCCTCCACAAGATTAGATACATGGGAGTGTATATGTTTTGTACGACCATGTATTATATGATGGAAGCTTTGAAAGCTCCACTTTTGTATATGACACTATGTATTACCACATTTTTATATATAAAAGGTTTTAAGGTGATTGGTTTATTTATTTACATGTGTAAAAATGTTTGTGATTAATTTATTATGAATGAAACAAATTCCTATCTAACACGTAGTTAGCATATGAGTCAGCAACTTGATTATCATTTCTTGGAATGTGTATATATGTGATACTGTCAAATTGTAGTTCTAACAATCTCACACGTAAGAATATTCTCAATAACGTCGGATCTCTAACATGGTACAAACCATTGAGCTGTGACACTACTAACTCCGAATCAATACGTACCTCAAGAGATAGAATGCCATGTGAAATGGCATCCCGTAGAAGCTCGATAATGGCGCTATATTCAACAACATTGTTGGAAGATGGCCGTAGACATACACCTCCTGAAGACAGTACCTGACCCATAGGAGTATAAATCACCCAAGCAGCAGAGGCTGAGTGCTGAGTGTGATGGCATGCACCATCTGTGAATCCTATGTAGGTGGAAGATTCCATTGACATCTGCCAAAAGAAATGGAAACTAATCACAAACCCAATCACGATAAGGAAAAAGACCTAACTATGCAAAGCTGTACAATAATATACAACAAGCAGCCTTGGCTAAAGATCATGCATAGTATTTTTTGAGATAGAGCCCATTTCTAGGCTCCGCCAAAGCTGTGCCTTCATAATCGACTAACTCATAGGGACCCTTCTCTAAGACACGCTTGACCACTTAAGGACCATGCCACATAGGATTAAATTTTCCTTCCCCCAAGGGTTATTTTGATTGATCCCACAAAAGGACCAATTCTCCTTCACTAAACACTCTTGGATGGATAGACTTGTCATATTGGACCTTAACGCGACGTTTATTAACCTCTAGAGCCACCAAGGCATCTCGACGTTGCTCATCAAGTTGCTCAAGGTGGACCAAACTCTCCTCTAAAGGTGAAGTGTCTGGTAAGAGTTCCACAGCTAGCTTCAACGAAGGAATATCGCATTCAACCGGCAATATCGACTCCACTCCATGCACATGCTGATATGGAGAAAAACCAGTGGTAGTATTAACCACGGTTTGATATGCCCACAAAGCAGGGTATAACATAATATGCTAATTTGTCTTGCTCTGTGCGATGGTTCGTTGGAGAATGGACTTAAGTGATTTATTCACTGCTTCAACTTGTCCATTTGCTTGGGGGTAGTAAGAAGAGGAGTGCTCTTACTTATACCCTAACTTGGATGCCAACTCTTCCACCATACGGTTCTGAAATTGCGAGCCATGGTCAGTGATAAGCTCTTTCGGAATCCCAAACCGAGTAATGATTTGGTTGAATACAAAGTGAGCGGCTGTCTCACCATCAGATTTTACTGTAGGTATTTCCTCAGCCCATTTCATGAAATAATCCATAGCCACTATAATATGATGGTGCCCCCCAGCTGAAGCTGGGTTGCAATCTATATAAATGAGCCCCCACTTGGTGAAGGGACTGATGGTGATAATGGGATGTAACGGGGCAGGCTTCGAGCGCATATTTTGTGTGAACACCTAGGAAGGGTGGCACCTCTTGACCACATCAACACAATCTTTAAAGATCGACAGCCATAAATAACCCGCTCTCAAAATATTTTGAGCTGTAGAAAGCCCAGATAAATGACCACCACACGCCCCTCCATGGCAATAATTTAGCACAACCTCAGCCTCCTCATGAGTTAAACAACGTCATAAAATGGAATCTACCCCATGGCAGTACAAAGTATTGTCCACTATAAGGTAGTTATTAGAGACGTGACATAATTGTCGTTGTTCATCTCGCGAGAGGTGAGTAGGGGTCCTCTATGTTTGCATATATACTATGATATCTCCATACCATGGGTTAGACGTTGAGATTAAGAAGATGTGTCCATCGACCAATGTATATTCACAAACCAACTCCTCGGCCTTGCTCGGGAAATTTGATATAAGCTCTGCAAAAATTAATGACTTCTTCGACTTTGCCAAAACAAACTCGAGATCGAATTCTTGCAGAATGAAAATCCATTTATTATACTTTCTCCCAATCATCCTTTGTGTGAGGATGAACTGAAACAGATTGACATGGGCCACAACCAAGGTCTGGCAAAGGAGAATATAATGTCTCAAACATTGAACCACATGTACGGTCGCTAAAGCAAGCTTCTCGACATGAGAATAACGAATCTCTGCGTCAATAAGGTTTCGGCTCATATAATGTATGACATGCTCTTGGAGCTCCTCATCCTCCTGAACCAACACCATACCAATCATCTCTAAAGATGTGGCCACATATAATAGGAAATCACGGCTATAATCCAGAGGACTAATCACCGAGGTCGATGCTAGGTATCGCTTAAGTGCATCGAAGGACTCCTGGGCTCGCTCATCCCATTCAAAGGGAGTATCCTTCTTCAAGAGACGCATAAAGCCTCTAGTCAAATTGGCAAAGTTGACCACAAATCTTCGTAAGAATTTTTCCATACCTTGAAAACATTGAAGATGACGAATGTTCTTTAGGGGAGACAACTGAAGTATTGCCTCAACCTTTAAGGGATCGACTCTTATTCCCTCCTTTGAAACGATGAATCCTAGTAAACGACCCGACTTCACACAAAAGATGCACTTATGAGGATTTAATTGAACCGAATAGTGCCGGCATCTTTCGAAGACCAATCTCAAGTGATAGGGATGACGCATTCTCATACGAGAATGAGCAGCGAGGTCATCCAAAAATACTTCAATAATAGACTTGAGATCGTGGAAAATCAAGGTCATCGCCTTGTGAAATGTAGCTCTGGCGTTTTTAAGGCCGAAAGGAATTTTCCGATATGCAAACGTTCCCCAAGGACAAATAAATGTAGTCTTGTGTTGGTCCTCAGGTTTAATCTGGATCTGATTATACCTGGAAAATCCATCCATGAAGGATAACACCTCGCTACCCGCACACTCATCCAAAATCTGATCTATAAATGGTGTGGGGAAGTTATCCTTACGACAGGCATGATTCAAATCACGGAAATCAGTGCATATTTGGATCACTCCCTGCTTCTTATCCACCGGAACGGGGTTTGAAACCCACTCCATCAAGGGAACGGGATAGATGAAACTGGCTTTCAACAGTTTCTCTATCTTTGCCTTAATGGCGGGTGCTTTCCTAGGATTCATGGTGCATAAATGTTGTCGAACAGGCTTAGCGTTGGGGTAAGTCTTAATCTCATGTTCGACAATCCGAGGGTCAATACTTGGCATCTCATCATAATACCAAGCAAAAACATCACGGAATTCCTTGAATAGCTTTGTATATTTGAGAATCTCAGCATGGGAACATTCCGCCCCAATATAGACATTCTCAATGGTGCTAGGTTTTCGAGAGATGTTGATAGAAATCGTGGAAGATATGTTCGCCATGTTCCCATCAGCCATCTCACTAGGAGAGCTTAAGGAAACCATGGGACTACCAAATCTCTGACTAAGAATCTCCCTATAATCCTCATGCTCCAAACGGTCAAGCGGTGGAAGGAAATATGATCTATGATGAAGTTCCTCCCATGGCGGCTCAATGCCGGACATAGCCTCGATGATCGCTTCATCCGAAGGGAAAACCGTATCAAGGTAGTTGTGGGCATGAGAATACTGTACTACCCATGCCGGCAGCACATAGGGGTCTTCCTCTTCCGTCTGCGAAGAGGAAGAACAAGGCTCTGTAAAATTCTTAACATTGGCTTGATAAGCTATCATGGCTACAGGAAGCGGCACGTTGGTCTCGACAGGCTCACTCGAAATACTCAGTGTAGGAAGAATCCAAGGGTCTTCCATATGAGTTGTATGAAAAGACACTGAGGTTGTAGAAGTTGAAGCATTATCGGAACAAGATCCTATCATGAGGACCGGTGCAGGGCAATTAAAGCTTCCCATGAGGGATGGATACATGCCTACACCCACACTCCCAGTTGCCGGCTGAGAGTGTTCAACGATCGGGACCAAAGCTCCCGAAGATGCAGTAACAGAGGAATTCTTGAATGTCATTTGATCAATTGTTACAATCTTCCCATTATGTGGAAAGCATACAATGCAGAACAAGGAAGAAGCAACGGCTTGCATACTATACATCCAGTTCCTACCCAGCAAGAGATTGTAGTCAAGGGGAACATCAACCACCTCAACCTCTATCACAATGGTCTTCCCCCCAAATGGACTTTAAGGTATGGAAGGATGCCGTGCAGCCTAAAATATCTCCCATCAAAAGCAGTTAACATTGTCACTGATTTTGACAACTCAGGAGAACCAAGACCCTTCCAACAGGACAAAGACATCACAGATGCAGCAGCGCCCTCGTCAATCACAGTGCGCTTGACGATAATATTAAGACATTCTACGTGTACCAAAAGTGACACATAGTAGGGAAAGTGAGGCTGATGTCCTGCGGTTTCAAATTTGATCACTGAGGAAGAATCATCATCATTCACACCAAGAGCAGAAAGCAAAGCCTTCCTTTGCAAAGGACAACTGTAAAGCACTTCCAATGCAGACATCGCACAAGGAGTATGGCCCAAATCCTCAACAACTGAATAATTTTGGGTGGCTCGGGCATTTGGATTATGCCCCGAGCGCTTAAGTACCCCCTTAGGAATGCAAGGTGTAGCCTCAGGTTTATCCGCAGGTTTCTCAATGCGCAAAGGGGTTCCTGGTGGATCAGGTTCTTTGCCTGGGTTGGGTTGTGATGATCCATAATATTTCGCACGAGTCACAACCTTGGCAGCACGGACCATGTTAATGCACCCACGAGCACTAGTCTCTGGTGGATCATTCTCACTAGATTTCTCCTGGTACTTCGAGTTCATATTCTGGTTATGTGGTAAAGGGTTCGTTAGCACAACTGGGCCTTGTGCTAAGAGTCTCGAAGCTTCATCAATCCGAGGGCACAAGTAAGTGAGGTGATCATCCTTACATAGATTGCAAGGGAACTTAACCTTACGTTTCGCTTGCTTGTCCCCACTCGCATTTTGACTGTTCTTGTCATTATTGGTAGCATTCTCATTCCTATTCCCACCCTTTTGATTATTATTCTTACCCTTTCTTCTATTCCGTTCGGGCTGCTGGTTACCCTTCTGGTCCGACGATTGCACATAAAGTACATTTGCCATTTAGGTGGGTTGAGATGAAGCTGTAGCTTGTCCCGAAGAAGACTGGTTGAGCGACAATTGACTAACTTTTTTTTCAACCGAATCCGTAGGTTTCGCACTTGCACAACCCACAATGCCATCGACATGTGGTCCAGGTTTGACCTTGGGATTGAAACTAGAATGAGGAGCGTTGGGAATAATCTCATACAACAAACCAGACTGAGCATAAATCAAGTCCAGTTCCTGCGCCCTAAATATTGCTTGTTCCTCATTCTGCACTCCGGATGTGGAAACATCCTTCGTGATATATGGAAATAAAGACTTGAGGAACCACTCGAGAAGGAACTCTGACAGTATAAAAGCTTTAATTAATCTCTTCTGTCTACGCCACTCCTGAATATGATCAGAAATATGGGTGGCTTTATCTTGCCGAAATATCGACAAGAGTTCAGTACCAACGTCATAGTGTACTGGTAGCTGGAAGTGATTAAGAAAAGTCATAGAAAGATCGTCGAACAAGGTAAAATATCCCTTTGGTAACTCTATATACCATTTCACAGCAGGCCCCGTGAGGGCGAGTTGAAATAGTCACAAGCGGACTGAGTCCTGATGTAACGAATTCGAAGAACACCAAAGGTGAAATGTGGTAACATGTTCGCTCGGATCCTCTCCCGGTTTTCCTTCGAACTTAGGTATGTCCGAAAGAAGCTTGGTAGGGACATTCGTCCAAGCCGAGTCATGAGCCACGGGATCATTCGTAAGTATCGATAAGTCAGGAAGGTTAAACATCATGAGGAAAGGGAGCCTAGGATGATGAGGTCGATGGACTACTCCCTGGTTCACATAGGTTTGAGCACCACCATGGCCTTGGCCATAGTGTCCTCCTCCTGTCTGACCCGTATAGGGTGACGTGGAAGTACCATAGTAAGGTGGACCTTGACTAGTAGGAGCTACGAATCCGTAATTAGGAGAGTAAGCAGGTTGTTGATACCCGCCTGCATAAGGTGAAGAAACCTGTCCATACTGCATCCCGTAATAAGGTCCATAGGTCATCGCATGCGATGTCCCATGGGACACTCCGTAGGTAGGAAGATAAGCTACGGAAGGGGGAACATACATACTAGAAGTAGGTATATAGGCCCCGGATATAACAAGATGACCACTATAAGCGTGAATATAGCCTCCCGAAGCAGTAGGTGGTATATGAGCTTGAGAAACAATCGGCCTAGTAACCACAGTATGGACCTGACTCGTAGCCATATATCGGCTCGAAGGACCACATGAATAAGGTGGAGGATGTACATTTTAAGAACTCCGAATCAAGGACGAAGGAATCTGAGTAATAAGATATGTACTACCACCTATCGTCACCCGTCTTGGACCTGGTATCCTAATCATATCGCTAACCCTAGACCTAGGAGGGATATGAGATGTAGCTTCCACCGCTGGGACGAAAGGATCAATGTGACTAGTACTCCCAAACCTCTCCGCAAGGTAAGGAATGGGATTTCCCCCAGGCATAGTGCTAGGCTCGAAGTCGGATTCGACATGAAATGTCAAATCATGCATAGGAAAACCAGTTGTAGCATAACTACCATAGCTAGTGCTGGCAGGTTCAAAGTGAGTCTTGGCATCTTCCGGCATTCCATACCGGTAACGTGTTAATGGGGAATCATCCCTAGGGTGAGTAGGTCTATCATGCAAAGATCCTATCTAGGAAATCACAGGATTGAACTCAGCCAGGTCAAGTGAAGGATTGTATGTAGGAGTAAATTCCCCATCGTCAACATGAATGGGCGGAGGTGGCTCAGGAATAGTCTCTGAATGATCCCCCATGGTGTGTGAATCAGTGTGTGACATAGTCCGCCTGGGCTGTCTAGGTCTCTCTCCCAAAGGAGGAGGAGAAGTAGAAGGAGAAAGTCCTGCTAACCGAAAAGAATGGCATGGAACCGCACTCGAATCCACAATGACTCAAAACAAAAATAGAAAAGACTCTCTATTTACGTAAACCCTAGGCCAACTAGCATGCACAGAGAAATCACTAACAAAATCTAAAGCCAAATGTAATCAACCAAGGGCTGGATAAGTGAGCTCCCGAATGAAGCAAGTATGTCTCACCTAGGAGAGGCCTAAGACTCCCATACACAATAAGCGGAGGTACGTAACCAATTATTGTGGCCCTCATCTTCAATGCGTAAAGAGACTATGCTGTTCGACCCCAACCTGTCCGAGACACCTGCAGAATAACCTCTACAAGTACCCCCTCGATATCCTAGGTAAGGTCACTAAGGTGACCTCAATATAATCAAAGCTTAGGCGGACAGTCGCAGGCGGGATTGGCCGTATGGGTAGGGTAGCAAAGCCCGAAACTCTCGAAAGAGCCCCCAGATACGAATATAATCCTGGAAATATCTCCGGTGCTACTCAGTTATGACTAGGGGTCATCCCAATCAATAACCGCTCACACTGGCTCGTGCTTAACTCCCGTTTGAGAGGAGGATCCTGAGAACGATGGTTATATCAAGGATTTCACACACTCCCTGGACAGACACCTAGATGTTGTTATTTAGTGATCTTGAAGAATTGACTTACAATGAACTATTCCAAGATCCTAAAACCTAAGCTTGTTGGTGCACCCTAGAAAAGAAAAGAGTGTAATTCATTTTAATTAGCATTGATTTTAGTTGGATTTATTACTCAAAAATAGGATATGGTCGTGCAACTAGTGGTGTTATGATGCAACATGAAGTAAAATACACACCGTAACAATCAATGCAAATGAATTGTGTCCATGTAAACAGGGTATGCTACTACGTGAAATGCACAATTCATCTTCAAGTGATGAATGCAAATTTTTCCTATATGAAGTCCTAACTAGTACTCCAAAGCAAATCTAGATCTAGTGCAAGTACAATGCAAAGTGCAAAATGCAATGCATTATGATAAGCAAATGTTTTTAGATTTTTTGAAAATATAAGAGATGCAAAAAGCAAAAGAATGATTCTACCACCCCCAGACTCTGCAAGCACACATAAACAGCATCCAAGGAAAGCACTAAGGTAAAAGAACTCTAATGCACTAATCTCAAACAAAAAATCGAAAATGCCATGACAAGAACTTTCCTAAAAAAAAAATGTTTTCGGTCAGAAACAGAGGTCAAAATAGACTCGGGCAGTGCCAAAGGAGACTCAGCAACTAACAGCATTCACCCAACAACCAGTTATCTTCCACAAAAGGGAAAAAACCAGGGTATATGTGACTGTTCGCAGTAAACCCGCGTGTATACGCGGAAATCACAGAAAAAACCACGTGTATACGTGACTGTAAATCAAAAACCCATGTACAGAAAGAAAAGGTGCATAAAACAAGGCAAACAGGCAGGCTGAGACAAACTTCACTCCAATCAGACTCTACCAGGCATACATGCCCCCATACCCGACACAGAAAAAAGAGAGAAAGAGCAATTCAAATACATTGAATGCCAAGAAAATCACCCCCAAAGGACAACTACTAGGAGGAACTCCCCAGCGGAGTCGCCAATTCTATTACAGAGAGAAATTCCTATGGCTTGGGGTACCACAACAGATAGCTTTGACTCCAGAAATCAATCTTTCCCAATATGCAATAGAAATAAAATGTCTAACACTAAAGGATCAGACCTCGTACCTTATTCTGGATGGTTGAAGTAGATCCCCATTGAGCTTTCCAATCTTCAGCTTGAATTGATATAATAATTCCTCAACAACAAGTAAACAATAAAAGCATACTATATATCATGGTGTTAGATCTATTCTAGCATATATAATCAATAATGTAAAAGAATTTGACATATTCCAATGGATACAATATTTAATCAAATACACATCATTGGACAGGAAAAGATAGTTCTTATTAATATAAATCAAAGATTACAAGATAGATACAACCTTTGACGGCACGTCTGCGAACCAGAGAAATTGAATCCCCCACTTGGGCCTCCGCCACCTCAATCCTCCATCTCACGATAGCAAGCTCACTAGCAAAAGGCAAGCTTGGGAAGAACACAATAGTGCTCCAAGGGACAAAGGGATGCAGACTCAAGTACAAATTCTGGCAACAATGGACTATAGTTTCATTGCTCTCAATCTCTCTATATGACTTCAATGTACCAAGGGGTTCCTTATATAGCTTCACAAGGGATAATGAAGGGTTGAATTCGAGCGATCTCAAGGCATATGGAAGGCCAGGAGTCGAATGAGTTGGATCCATATCAAGGAAAACTCCAAAAGGATTTGGATTATGCACACATCCCGATGTACGTGGTTAAATGGGTCAAACCCGTGTATGTACGCGGTTATCGGGTAAAAAGCCACGTATATCATTTTTCATATAGTTTTAGGGATGATCAAGGAAACATCAAAGGATAAAATATAGTCCATGGGGTCTAAAGAGTTTGCAGCGGGACAGGGGAAGGCCATACAAAGTGTGATTCACCTAGAGTGGTGAAATACGCTATAACAATGGCTGTGCCACCTTAATATTTCTTTTTCAATTAAATTGGGCCTTATTATGGGACAAGTTACCTATAGAATTTCATACCACATCATAAAATTTTTGAATTGAAATTATATTCTTTTATGTAGGAAAAGAGGAATGAATTTTTGATAAATCAATCCCTAGTTGAAAACATTTTTTCCGCCACTAATATGTGTTGGTCACTCTATATGCCAGTTAATTAAAACCATCATGCATAATGCTTAATATAAATTGTCAACCTAGGGAAGTATTTTTATTTCAAAGATAATTCACACTGTCTGTGCTTAAACACTAAGTAGTTGATGACTGAATAAAATGTCCTACTTATCTATTTAGTCAAACTCCTCCCATAATTAAACTCATCTAAACTACCTATCTAAGAATTCAGAATTTCAATCACTTCCCACAACTTCAATACAACAATGAATGATTCATGAAATAAAAATCTAGACTTACTTTTATAGAAAGTTAAATCCTAATTTACCAGACTATATGCAAATCCATTGTGACTAGTTAATCCAACCTTAATCTAGGAATAAGAAAAAATCAGAATTGAATCAACAACTCTAAACTATAGTCTACCTAAATTAGCAAACCTGAGCAAGACAAGTAATTGAAAGAAAATAAGGAAGAGATTGAGTGTTATATCTATCACACACATGCATATAATAAATTAACCTACACAGTTGATTGTCACACCACATTGCTACAGCTTAAAGTAAATCCAAATACTGAGTATTCAAGGACACATAACGATTAAACATTACTGCTGTAGCTACTGAAAAAAATGCATATAATGTAACATCCACACCACACAACCAATTAAAAAAACATCTAGTTAACTTGGCAATATTTGTGGGAGGGTCGGACCAGCCTTCGAACAGAGACGCCGAAACTAACACAAGTTAAAGCATAGAGATCTGAAAAATCTTGCTCCTTGTATTAAAATGGTGGAATGAAATTACAGTCTCAGTTACATCTCACACAATAAAGTTTGATATTGTCCAACCCCTGGATCTGAATATTTCCTAGTACTTAAACATCAATAATTGTAACCCTCACCCACTAATATCGGGTAGCCATGAAGATCTATGATATTCAGGATGCCCTATTACATGCGTTGTTACACTAGTGGGAGGAATTAAACAGAAACAGGGGATATAGGAAATTCTATTGCTCGAGCCAATAAATGAATAACATAACCAATTAAAGAGATGCCCTGATGATTGCAGCTAACTTCAAGCAGTGGCAGGTTGTTGTAGCTAAGTCTATTGCAGCCATGTCTGTTGCATCCCGCGTGGAAAGATGACCCTTGGTTGGATCCGCGTGTAGAGATGGAACTGGCAGGTCACAACTGGAAGTGAATGCTCATCTCCTCTATGTACCACTTGGACTGCTACTCATGTACTCTCTCACAGCTTGCACTCTCTTTGTAAAATCATAATGTGTTAGAATAATTCAAGAAGAAAAGTCCTGATAATAACAATCATAAGCATTAATAATATGAAACAATAATTAATCATACCTGTGAAGATTCAGTGCTCAAGTGAGGAAAGAATGTTTGTTTGGTGTTCAAAATGGAGTAGGACAAGACAAACATGTATAATGGATGTGGTTAAAAAGGGGAAAATTGGGACCCAACTGTTGGAGACATTTACCACCATACACACTCTTTTTGGTCAAATTGTCCTAGTTAAACCACTATCCTAAGTATAATTAACATTAATTGGCATTAGTGGAGCATTAATTGACACCATCCAGTCACACCCATGCCTATCTTCAGCCAAGGAGGCT
>LPNX010482701.1:150179-182679 GCA_001517045.1 Pseudotsuga menziesii
GAAAATTAGGTTACCATTGCTTCTTGAGTCAATTCCTGTAGATATTCTTCAAAGAAAAATGATCAAGAGTAAAGGAAAACAAAGCAAGAAGAAATAAAAACAACAAACATCAATTTATTTATGTACAACAAATTATTTTGTGTGGAAATCACAGCGACTTTCTAAAGATGGACAGGGGTAGAGAAAGATTCCTTCCCTTGCACTAACTGGTATCTTGGATCAGCTGCAACCTATGAAATAAATGCGTCCCTTGAGATTGGCTTATGGTATAGCCGCAACCTGTGACCATTAACAAATATCGGTGTACATTTTTCGTTGATGGTGACCAGGCGGACTATACCATTATCAAACACTCTGTCTATCTAATATGGATCCAACCATCTTGTGCGCAACTTACCTTTGAAGTCGCTTTTGAATCTTCAATCATATAATAATTCCCAATCTCCTTCACAGAATACTTTCTTCTTGATGAACCGATCGTGCCATTTGGATCACTACTGCTGAATCAATGTTGTTTGATCCACTGTAGTTATACATTTTTCATCAAGTTCATTTAATTGATTTAGTCTACTCCTCTATGCTTATGTTACATCCAAGTTTACATCCATTGTTGTCCTCAAAGTTTTTATTTTGAATTCGATAGGGAAGACAACACTCTTACCATACACCAAGTCATAGGGGGAGAAACCTGTAGCATTGTGCCAAGTAGTGTGATATGCCCACAATGCTTCTGGAATCCTGTTAGCCTAGTCTCTACGATGGATCCTGACTGTTTTAGTAAGGATAGCTTCAATAAATTTATTGGTACTTTCCACCTAGCCATTGGCCTAGGGATGGTAAGGTGAAGTTATCCTATGCTGAATATGGTACTTCTGTAGATAAGCTTCAAATTTGTGTGACACAAAATGTGGTTCTCCATCTGTGATTATTTCCTTGGTTACTCCAAAATGAGTGAAGATTTCCCTATACAATAAGTCTATTATATCTTGGTCATTGGCCTTCACCAATGCCAAAACCTCCACCCAATTTTGTCATGTAGTCGGTGCAAACTAAAATGCAAGCTTTTTACTTCGAGGAAGGGTTGATAGGCCCCACAAAATCTAAGGCCCATCTGTCAAAGGGTTCAACCACCAACTATGGTTGAAGATACATTTCATCCAATCTGTTAGGTTGGCCCATTCACTACCATATGTGACCTGCTAGTTTCGTCTCTACACGCGGATCCAACAAAGGGTCATCATTCCATGCGGGCTGCAACAGACCTAGCTACAACAGCGCACCACTACTTGAAGTTAGCTGCAATCATCAGGGAATCTCTTTAATTGGTTCTGTTATTCATTTATTGGCTTGGGAAATAGATTTTCCTATATTCCCTATTTTTGTTTAATTCCTCCCACAACTGTAACATCGCATGTAATAGGGTAGCTTGAAGATCATAAATCTTCATGGATGCTCGATATTAGTGGGTGAGGGTTACGATTGTTGATGTATAAGTACTGGGAAATATTCAGAGGCAGGGGTTGGACAATATCATATTTTATTGTGTGAGCTGTAACAGATACTGTACATTCATTCCACCATTTTAATACAAGGAGCTGGATTCTTCATATCTCTGTGCTTTAACTTGTGTTAGTTCCTACCTCTCTATTTGAAGGCTCGGCCCACCTTCCCAGAGAGATCGCTGAGTTCATTAGATGTTTTGTTAATTGGTTGTGTAGTGTGGCTATTACATTATATGCATTTGTTTCAGTAGCTACAACAATAATGTTTAATCATTGTGCATCCTTGAATACTCAATATTTGCATTTCCTTTAAGCTACAACCGCTGTGGTGTGACAGTCGAACGTGAAGGTTAACTTCTTTTATGCATGTGTGTGATAGTTGTAATAGTCAAGATCTTCCTTAGTTTCTTTCAATTACTTGTCTTGCTCAGGTTTGCTAATTTAGGTAGACTATAGTTTAGAGCTATTGATTCAATTCCCGTTATTTCTTATTCCTAGATTAAGATTGGACTAACTAGTCACAAAGGATTTGCATATCGTCTAGTAAATTAGGATTTAACTTTCTGCAAAAGTAAGTCTAGATGTTTATTTCATGAATCATTCATTGTTGGATTGAAGTTGTAGGAAGTGATTGCAATTCTGAATTCTTAGATAGGTAGTTTAGATAAGTTTAATTATGGGAGGAGTTTGACTAAATAGATAAGTAGGACATTTTATTCAGTCATCAACTACTTAGTGTTTAAGCACAGAAAGTGTGAATTATCTTTGAAATAAAAATACTTCCCTGGGTTGACAATTTATATTGAGCATTTTGCATGATGGTTTTAGATAATTGACATATAGAGTGACCAACATTTTGGCACCGTTGTCGGGGAAGGTAATTATTAGACACATAGTAGTTGCATCTATTCATTTTTCTTCAATATTTAAGTTTTCATGTTTTGGGTTTGATGAATGTGAGGGGAGTACAACGTGACATTCCCAGAACCCACAGAACTCCCCAGAATACTAACATTGCAGGTGGTTAAGGTCGTGGCAGAAATGTAGCATTGGGAAGAATAACATTCATTAACGATCTGGTATCCAAAACAAATTCTTCTACTAGAGGTCACCATCAGAGGTCCTCCGTCAAAAGAATCCTAATTACCCCCAGGGTGGAAGCATCAGTTTCCATAGTGGAGAACATAGGAGGAGTTGCGACACCCTCAGGTGTCCCTGCAGAGGAATATAGAGTAAGTACTATGAGAGTGTTGATGTATTTGTAACTTTAGAATGTATCATACTTGTATATTTTATGTATTGTACCCCGATGTTTATTCTAGGAAGTATCTGTAATGTGATTGAGTCATGTCATACCCCGATGTTCTTATCGGGAGAGTCAATAATGTAAACAAGTCATGTAAAGTCATAGTGGGTAATCTTACTTATTGGTCAAGGGTTAAGGTCCCCACAGTTGTGGGGCACTAGGGTTATTAGAATCTCCTAGAGAAGTTGGCACTAGGTGAGTTAATGTAAGTCGGGTCATTAGTACCCCAGTTGTGGTTACTCAAGCCTACATAACTTAGTTAGGGTTACTCGATCCTACATAACAGAGTTAAAGGTTAAGTGAATGAAAGAATATAAATAGAGAATGAGACTCTCTATTTATTACACACATACTCACTCACTGGGGTGCATGAGTGAGAGAGAAGAAGTTGGGATTAGAGAGAGAGACTACTGATGTTGGGAGATCATCTGACTATTTTGGGTTTTAATTTTGGTGCTGATTCTATCTCTGAGGAATTTGCAGGATTTTATCCTTTATGGTTTCCCTGAGGAAAATATTTGTGTCTATTGTCTCTTGTGTTTGATTGTTGTGCTTGTTATTCTCTCAGTTAAATATCCTAAGATAATGCTAGCTTGAATGATAAAGATCTAACATGGTATCAAAGATAACCTGAGAAGAATACATTGTGCAGTTGTAGAAGCTAGGGCTTCTTACTTTTTTAGGTCTCTCTCCATAATCCCTCAACAAAAGTATGCTAGGCTGACTCTCCATTGAAGGGCGCATCTTTCTATCAAAGCAGAATTCGATTCCAAGCATTTTTAGTTTTTAGTGCGAGAAATTAGGGCTTTTTATAGAAGTGGAATTTTTGAGTGAGCTTGGCATAGGATTTCTCTCCTCATCAAAATCTATGTTTAGAGATCTGGGTTGATATTTTTGGTTGGGTGTAACTCTGGGAAAGTTAAACCCTAGTTTGACCCCGAGCTGAAAAAACCCTAAATACTAAAACTCCTAAGTTTTGGTAAATTCTCTATATCTTGGGATTACAGAAGTATCAAAGGCTAAAACGTTCAAAATTAGAATATAAAATCCTGATGTACACCATGTCCAAGTTTCAGCCTCATATTTTCTATATTCTAGGAGATATGATTCCTCCAAGTTAGGGTTCCAACCTCTTCCAGGATTCATCCCTAAACATGACACCTGGGGAGAATTTCAATATCTCGGGCTAAAGAGGTCAAAATGAAATTTATCAAGATGTTCTAGAACATTCATGGAATTTAATTTATGTGGTCAATTTTTTCGACCCCAAAGATAAAACAGTGACACGTGGAAGTCCGTACAACTTTGCTATTCTGAACAGTCCTGAAACAGGTCACCTTGGGAAACCGCTCATAAATCTCAATTGGTGAAACCATTTCTGATGAAGCCTATGGTGTTGAAATACAGAAAGGCTATGCTACCTCATTGATAATTTTTATACATAGAGAAGGAGTAATTGTGGAGATATTACAGAAACAGTATCAAGAATTTCTTCGGAAGAAATTGGAAAACTAGGGCTTCTTGTTCCGGGAGATTCCCTCCACTATTTTCGGAAAAGGAGTGCATTGGACAGCTCACCTTGAAGAGGTATATCTTTATATCCAATTAGATCTGAAAGATTCTAAGTTTTGAAAATTAGGGTTTCTCTGAAAAACCCTAGATCAGCCAGCTCCGAAACCAGGACGGACACCTCAAATCGGTAAGATCTAATCTTTTGCGATTTCCATTTGAGATTCTCATTTCTAAATGACTAGTCACAGCAGCTTGATGAAAAGCTTCATGAAGCTGACAAATTCCAAGCATGGAAGTATAGGATCTCACTAGTTCTTGAAGGAAATGAATTGGAACCCTACATAAGTAGAGAGGTTCTAGTTCCAGAGGGAGATAAGGCTAAAAAACTTACACCAAAATAACTTGGTCAAGGCCAAGAAGATTATTGTTGATTCAATCACAGATCACATTATACCACAAGTGTCTTTCCTAAAGACACTGAAAGGTATGTTTGATTCCTTTACCAAGATATTTGAAGGGAATAACATAAATTAGAATATGACTTTGAGAAAACAGTTGAAGAATGTGAAGATCCAAAATGCAGAGACCATACAACCGTAGTTTACGAGGGTCTCTCAAATCAAAGAACAACTTGTAGCAGTAGAAGAAGAAGTGGAGAATGTAGAAGTGGTGATAACCACCTTGAATGGTCTCCCAGTATCATGGGATTCATCCATGCGATGAATGTGTGCCATAAGGAAGTGATTACTTTTAGCAGACTCTAGGAAGAAGAAGAAGCTGGACTCATAATAAGAGAAGAGAAGATGGGAGCAACTGAAGATCAAGCTCTCACCATCCAAAGAATATCCCTCAAGCTATTAGGAATATGGAGAACTCAACTCTTCAAGAACCTCTTATCCACCTTAGCATTTGGATAAGAAACGATGCTATTATGAATGAAGAAGATAATGAAGCTGAAGGCTCAAGAAGGAGTCTACCCACGAAACAAATAAAGATAAGTATTCAATTGCCATTTCATGATATTGCTTTGTTATGCATTTGTTTATATTCAGTTGATGTATTATGCATGATATAATGTTTGCATTAATGACAGTATACTATTAATATGCATGTGATGGGTAAGTAGCTCATGGTGCTATACAACTCTCCATTGCTACTTATCTAGAATGAAGCCTCTTTGCTGACATATTGGATTAGTGCACAATCTCAATGTTGTCCTTGTAGAGATGGAAGGCATCTATAAAGTTTCTGTGAGATATGGATGAATGTTGTATTGGCTAAAATAGTTGCATAATCATATATCTTGATGTAAAATATTTTTTCATTATGAATATACCTTATGAAATTTTTCTAACCATACAACTAATGCATTTGACTTGTAGGAAAGATCACGTAAAATCACCTATAATCAAAGAAGGAAGAGACTTGTTCGGAAGAACAAGTGACGACATTTCAAGATGAAGAATAATATGACAAATGCAGCGACATGATTGATGCAGAACCTTCTAGCTATGAAGAAGTAACCAAGAAGAAAGGGAAGACAAATTCAAGAAGAATGATGTCTAGGATGCAGTATCGATACATGAAGGGAATTTTGTAGTTCCATAATGCAGTAGATGGAAATATCGTGGGATACAACACAAGATTTGTAGCATGAGGATTCTCACAGAAAGAAGACATAGAATACGAAGATACAATTGCAGCCATTGGAAGTGAAGTTAAATGACAGGCATAATCATGTGCACAAATGAAAGAAGGCCTTGTACGAGTTCAGAATACACCCATGGAATAACACATACATAAGGAGCTTGAAGATCACCTAGAGTGATGAAGATCTTAACCTTTGCTACAAGGTTGAAGATGAAAGCCTATAGAGGATGACAAGCTCACAGATGGGTGCAAGAAGAACTTTTGAAAAGGTTCAAGATAGAGGATCTTGGTATCCAGTGACTCTAGATGGATACATAGAATATTAGTAACAGAGGAAGCTACTTGTCACTCTGTGTTGGAATATATTAAACCCACTCACAACTTAGGATAAAATAATTAATCATTATTTGATTAATTATTCACCCACTAGCTTAATTAGGTGGCACCTTAAAGTCAATGCATGCCATCTATATCCTGAAATGAGTTATTTCTGATTCTGGGTTCATCTAGAATTAGTATGCAGGACCTTATAGAAGATTCTGCTTTTTTCTACTTTTTCTGCTTTTTCTGCTTTTCTATGGATAAGATAAAAGCTAGTCAACTAGGAAACTGGGAGCTTTTGTTTCCAACCCATCCTCCATTAGTTTTTCTCCATTTTCTAGGATTAGCATGTTATTTCCATCTCCTTGACAACTCACTCATGATTTTTCCAACTCGTGAGGTCCTTGATAGATTTAGCAAGTGCTTTATCCACCTATGGGGGTTTGCTATATTTGGGTAAGTCAGCCTTTTTGAGCTTTATGAGTTGTTTCCATACAATTCAACTTTCCTATGAGGGAATATCTATTTATGTACTCTATTATTCATAATTATTCAATGGAAGGACACACACCAATATTCTTCTCTTCATTCATGTGATTCAGTCTCTTTTCTTCCCTCTATTTTTCCTGTGTATGCTTGTGAGAATTCTTAGTAGCAAGATCTATTTCCTGTGCTTCTTTTTAGCATCATTGCACATAGCATTGATCTATTATTTCTAAATGGTATCAGAGCTACAAGGTTGATCCATTTGTTTCTACAGAGTTGAGGAGTGCTTCCAGTCTCCTATCCCTCTCTGAAGAAGAGCTTCAAGATTTTCTCCTAGTTTGTTTTGCAGGTTGCAGAGAGTATCTCTTAGAGCATATCAACAACTTCAATATGGATTCAAAAGTTCCTCTACTATATCCTTTCAACTATGCTGATTGGAAACCAAAGATGAGTGCATACTTGAAGAGGCAATGTCTCTTTGATGTCTCCATTGGTGCATTGAGTGAACCCGAGTCTTATGAAGAGAAGATTGATTGGCTAAATAATTGTGATAGAGCTTATGGAATTATGTGTTTGGGAATGTCTCCAAATATATATCATCTCATAGATTCTGCTGAATATCCATATGAGCTTTGGAAAATTTTGGACAAAGCTTTTGGTTTGCAGGAAATCGAAGATGAAGCATGGAGCGAACCTAGCATCTCCTCTTGTTCTCTTTCTTGAGATCTCTTGGCCTCTACATTCTCTGATGAAGTTGATCATGATAAAGAATTTTCTCATACAGTTCATGTTGCTTCTGCCCTCTTTCATTCGAATGCTTCCTCCTTCAATGAAGAAGCAAATATTGAAGAGCCATCTTTTTCTATGTCTCTTGAAGGTGATTTTTCTTCTTGTAATACTATTGATGAAAAAGAAGTAACATATGGAGCTGCTGCTGATATTGATTATGATCCTATAAACCATTCACTGTTACCTCAATCTCCTATCTTAGATTCTGAGATCTATGTGCCAGATTCTTTACACCTCTTGCATGCCTCTCACATTGATGGTGCACAACCCAGTGACTTCCAGGATGTTTGCTTAGCCACATCAAGCCTTATTTGTGTCATACCACTTACCTTACTTGATCTCATGAGCTTCAGAATATCCTTCTTTGATCTTGGCATCAATACTCAGAGCCTTGTTGAAGATTGTGAACATCTCATTCTTCCCATCCATTATTCAGATTTTTACACTTATCAGTTTTTCTTAGTTGCTCATAATTTTCCTAGTCTAGCCCTATATCCTCATGGAGCCATTGAATACTTTCTCCTTGCTGTTCCATATGTTAATATTTCTGATGTATCAGAGTTTTATCAGCCTCATATCATATCTATACAGGTGCTACATCAGATTGGAAGATTGACATGTGATTCACATCACAATTTTGCAGCTATTCAGGGAATTGGGTGTGAAATAAATTGCCTTATTTTTTGTACTCTTTGGAAAGGAGTATGCACATATCTCTTTTCCATTTCAGATTATGTTTGTAGATTAGAGTTTGACAGCAGCAAGAAGCATTCAGATAATGCTCCTACTTCATCAGATGATGAGATACAAGGAGTCTCTCCTCTTCCTTCTTGCAGGTTCTACACTCCAACGCATGATCATGGAGTTCATGATTTCTTCAACAAGTCCTTCATCCAGAAGCAGTTCAGTCAGCTCATTAAAGTGAAGATGAAGATATGTTGAAGACATATTTCAAATTTTGTGCCTTTTCCTATCTTGAGGGAGGATTTTTCCCATGTGGTTTTGCCTCTTTCCTCACTTTTCTTGACATAATAATTGTAAAAGGGTGACCATAGCCTTGTTGCTGGGCCCTATATGCATCCATATGCATCCATTTTTTTGTCATACCATCATAAAGTCAGAATTATAGGGGGGTGTTGGAATATATTAAACCCACTCACAACTTAGGATAAAATAATTAATCATTATTTGATTAATTATTCACCCACTAGCTTAATTAGGTGGCACCTTAAAGTCAATTCATGCCATCTATATCCTAGGAATGAGTTATTTCTGATTCTAGGTTCATCTAGAATTAGTATGCAAGACCTTATAGCAGATTCTGCTTTTTTCTGCTTTTTTCTGCTTTTTCTGTTTTTTCTGCTTTTCTATGGATAAGATAAAAGCTAGTCAACTAGGAAACTGGGAGCTTTTGTTTCCAACCCATCCTCCATTAGTTTTTCTCCATTTTCTAGGATTAGCATGATATTTCCATCTCCTTGACAACTCACTCATGCTTTTTCCAACTCGTGATGTCCTTGATAGATTTAGCAAGTGCTTTATCCACCTATGGGGGTTTGCTATATTTGGGTAAGTCAGCCTTTTTGAGCTTTATGAGTTGTTTCCATACAATTCGAATTTCCTATGAGGGAAGATCTATTTATGTACTCTATTATTCATAATTATTCAATGGAAGGATACACACCAATATTCTTCTCTTCATTCATGTGATTCAGTCTCTTTTCTTCTCTCTATTTTTCTTGTGTATGCTTGTGAGAATTCTTAGTAGCAAGATCTATTTCCTATGCTTTTTTTTAGCATCATTGCACATAGCATTGATCTATTATTTCTACACTCTGGTACAAAATGTTTCAGTGCATAGAGTATGAAAGATAGAGAGAGAATGATGCTCCGCTTCAGAGGGAGTGAATGTAGAAGATCTTGAGGTTTGACATGATATAACAGGATGGACAACTTACTGATGAATCTAGGATTTACTGAGAGTAAAGAATATTTAAACCTTTGCTTCAAGGTTGAAAAACCAGTGATGCTGTTGTTATATGTCGATAACTTGTTCCTAACAGAAAAGAGGAACTCATTAAATTTGCAAGAAGAAGACTTGCTGCCGAGTTCGAGATGAAGGACTTGGATATGATGCACTATTTTCTAGGCATGGAGGTGTGGCAAAATGTAGATGGAATCTCCCTTGGACAAGGGAAGGATGCAGTAGAGATCTTGAAGGGATTCAGGATGATGGACTTCAAGGCCACGACCACACCTATGGCATCGAACCTGAAGCTATTGAGTGTTGCTTCATCAAAGTCAGTTGATGCCATGATGTATCATCAGATGATTTGTTCCTTGATGTACTTGATGAATACGAGACTAGATATTTGATTTACTGTGAACACCTTGAGCCAGTTCCTGATGGATCTGAGACATGTTCACTTGATTGGTACAAAGCATATTCTAGGGTACTTGAGGGGTACAGTTGTTTATGGGCTCAAGTATGAGGTGAAATAGAAGATTAACATGGAAGGTTATGTTGATTCAGATTGGGCAGGCAGTGTCATCAATAGGAAGAGCACATCAAGGTGCTGCTTTAGTATGGGATCAGGTGTGATCTCTTAGTTTAGCAGGAAACAATCTTGTGTGGCACTGCGTACAGATGAAGCAAAGTATGTCACATCTTGTTTAGCTAGTTGTGAGGCAGTATGGCTGAGGAAGCTATTGTCTAATTTGTTTGATCTCCAGTTGGATGCTACTTGTATATATTGCGACAACCAGAGTTGTGTTAGGTTGTTGGAGAACCTAGTGTTCCATGACAAGTCGAAGCATATCGAGATAAAATATCACTATATCAGGGATATGGTGCAGAGAGGAGTAGTGAATCTCTATTATGTTGTGACGGACGAACATATAGCTGATGTGTTGACTAAGCCATTGGCCAGAGTGAAGTTTGAGTACTTCAGGGAGAATCTTGGTGTTCTCTAGATCAAGGTTCCCTCAAAGGGGAAGTGATGAGTCCATGAGCCATTCTGACATGGTGAGAGGATTAGTTCCTTCCATGGTCAGATGTAAGGGCTGAGCTATTCTATCATGGTGAGAGGATTAGTTCCTTCCATGGTCATATGTGAGTGTTGAGCCATTCTGAGGTGATTGTGAGATGTGTTCTCACATGATCAGATATAAGTGCTGAATTCCATTCTTTGAATGGAGGCACCTGGTTAGTTACTAGGAATACTCAGCCTAGAGCCGAGGGGCATTCTTATGTGACTGTGGGATGTGTTCCCACATGATCAGATGTAAGTGCAGAACCATTCTAATGTGACCGTGGGATGTGTTCCCACATGATTAGATGTAAGTGCAGATCCATTCTGAGGAGACTTTGGGATGTTTTCCCACATGATCATATATAAGTGCTGAGCCCTTCTAGCATTGATGTGAGATGTGTTCCCCACATGGATGGATATAAGTGTTGATCCCTTCTAGCATGGATGCAGGATGTGTTCCCCACATGGATGGATATAAGTGCTGAGCCCTTTTGACATGGTTGTTGGATGTGTTCCTCCCATGGTCAAATATAAGTGCTGAGCCCTTCTGACATGGTTCTTGGATGTGTTCCTCCCATGGTCAAATGTGTTTCTCCCATGATTGGATGTGAGTGTTGATCCTCTCTGGTATGGTTCTTGGATGTGTTCCTCCCATGATCGGATGTGAGTGCTAGGCCTTTTTGACAAGGTTGTGGGATGTGTTCCCACATGGTCAGATGTGAGTGCTGGGCATGCCTTTATGAAATGGAGTTGGATGTGTTCCTCTCATGGTCAGATGTAAGTGCTGGGAGGGCCATTCTGAATTAGGGTCAGATATAAGCACTAAAGAATACCTACATGGAGACTAGGCCTAAAACCAGCATGAACAAGGGTTGGCTATGTAGAACTTCCTATGATGAGAAGAATGAAGAGATGGCACCATTTGATTGAGATAGTGGAAGCGATTATGATGATGATGATGATACAGTGATGATCCAGCTTTGATGATGATCTAGTTATGATCCAGTTTTAATGATGATCTAGTGATGATCCAGCTTTGATGATGATCCAATGATGATATAGGTCGAGTGATGATCCAGATCCAGATGAATATGACTTGATGATGATTCAAATGATACAGAGAAGAAGACTTGTGATGATAAATTGTGTCGAGAGAATACCTTCCTAGTTAAGAGGGACTATTGATGTATTTGTAATTTCAAATTGTATTCACTTGTATATTTTATGTATTTTACCCTGATGTTTATTCTAGGAAGTATCTGTAATGTAATTGAGTTGTGTCATACCCTGATGTTCCTATCGGGAGAGTCAATAAAGTAAACAAGTCATGTAAATTCATAGGGGGTAACCCTACTTATTGTTCAAGGGTTAAAGTCCCCACAGTTGTGGGGCACTAGGGTTATTAGACTCTCCTAGATAAGTTGTCCCTAGGTGAGTTAATGTAAGTCGGGTCATTAGTACCCCATTTTTGGTTACTCGAGCCTACATAACTGAGTTAGGGTTACTCGAGCCTACATAATAGAGTTAAAGGTTAAATGAATGAAAGAATATAAATAGAGAGTGAGACTCTCTATTTATTACACACACACTCACTTACTAGGGCGTATGAGCGAGAGAGAAGAAGCTGGGATCAGAGAGAGAGACTACTGTTGTCGGGAGATCATCTTACTGTTTTGGGTTTTACTTTTGGTGCTGATTCTATCTTTGAGGAAGTTACGGTGTTTTCTCCTTTATGGTTTCCCCGAGGAAAATATTTGTGTTTATTGTCTCTTGTGTTTGATTTTTGTGCTTGTTATTCTTTGAGTTAAATATCTTAAGATAATGCTAGGTTGAATGATGAAAATATAATAGGGAGTAGGTGATCAAGACATGATTTATATCATTAACGGGAAGGAAGTGGCAAAGGATGAGGGGACACAGTTTCATCAGAAAAGGGAAGATTAGAGGAAGCAAAGGCAGGAGAGAGTAGAGGAAAATATGAATAACAAATGCGAACCAAAAGATCATGAAGAGGTGATGGGGGAGAATCATCATAATGATGATGATCCCCCTCATGAGGGGACAGTTGCCACACTCTAGTTCCCCATTTGATAGCTAGTTGGACAATCCCCCATGAAAAAAATATCAACATTAGTATTACCTCGTTTTCATGGAAAGGAACAGAGGATCCGGATGAATTCCTCTTCGAATTTGACATCCTTTGTCATAGCTATGACTACACTTCCAACGAGTAGAAGTCAAAACTTTTCCCTGCTACTTTGAAGGATAACACCCTATGTTGGTTCATGAGCCTAGGTAGTGAAACTATCACCACATGGGAACTAATGAAATAGGTGTTCCTAGGAAAATACCAGGAGTACTACAACACTAAAGATAAAAGAGAAGAGTTGTTCAAGATGGTACAAAGGGATGAAGAAATTTTGGAAGATTTTGTTGAGAGGCTATTGTACAATGTGCAGAGGGCTAGATAGACTAATATGGGGTTAGATGTGCTCAAGATAATCCTACTTCGTGGGATTAGGGAAGAATTCCTAGGTATGTTGAACTTGCTGGGAAAGAGGTATATCTCGAAGGAATCCTTTGAAAAGATTGTTGAATTATACAGAAGGTGTTCCAGAGGATCCTCCAAGACCAACAAATGGGACAAATTGGAATGAGATGTCTTCGACATAACACATAAGTCATCCAATGGAGGAGCTGCCCGAGTAGAAATAGGAAACCTTCTTGAGAAATTCAAAACAGAAATGATGAGCTCCATCTCTTGAGAAATAGATGTCCTAAGGGTGAAGCAGAAACACGCAATAGAATATCTAACACTTGGTGTATTCTACCCTAGATGTAGGAAGAAACATCTCCTAAAGGAGTGCCCACTCGAAAGGGTGGAAGTGTGCCAACTCTGTGAACTGAACCATGATACAAAGGGGTGCCCCTCACTCCCTTAAGTGAAGGAAGTTATGCAAGCATCAACTCCAAACATGGAACCAGCCTACTTCATTGCTAAGAAAAATCCTTGACAACCTCGAAACAAAGGTATGACTCCAGACTCATGTGTATTTTTTAATAATATGAATAATTGGAATAATATGCATCACATGAATACACAATTCCCTTCACCTTATTCCAACCATCAATGGCATCCTTCTCAACCTCCTATGTATAATTTCAACTCCTGGAACCCTTGGACGCAACCACCAAACCAACCAAATTCTTCGTCTCCTACGTGGAGGAACTCCCATCTAGTAGTCATAGCTGCAACTCCAGAACAATGCTGCACCTAATATGCCTATATGACCATAGCTACCTACTCAACCTAACCCCAACCCAAACAATAAAGAAATCCACCAATTTGAGACTGTCAAAATGCCCACTTACTCCATTACTCCAGTTCCTTGTAATGACATATGCTTACGATCAGGGAGAGTAGTGGAGCCTTTAGTCATTGAGGATGTTCCATCCTCTGTGTCTGAAGAAAGGATCAACCAACAGTACTCATCCCACACAGCAATCCCTATTATTGAGGATGCTGAAAGTCCTACCGAGACATTGGCTGAAACACACAAAGAAACAACTATTGAAACGCAGCCTACACAACTGATTAGAGAACCACCATATCCTGAAAGACTATCACTATAGAAATCAGTGGAGCAACCCTAGTTTAACCTCTTAGGAGAGTTGAAAAATATTTATGTCAAAATTCCACTGTTGCAGGCCCTCCATGATGTGCCTATTTACGCCAAAATAGTCTAAGACCTATGTGTAAAAAACTAGGTAGAAAGCCCAGGGATCCTCCCACTGTCCATGTCATAGGGAAACTATCTGAATTGATGATGGGAAAAACTCTCCTGGCCAAATATGATAATCTTCGGAACCCTAATATCATAGTGCATATTGGGAACACATAGATACCAAATGCGCTGGTAGATCTAGGTGCATATATTAATGTTATGACCATAGAAACTGTATGAAAACTTGGGCTCACCAATCTTTGACCAACCGCTACCATTTTAGAACTAGCTAACAGGTCCACTATCAAACGTGAGGGAATATTGGATGACCTCATTGTCTCTGTTGACTCGTGGGAATGCTCTACTGACTTCTTGGTTTTAAAACCCAAGTCACAGATAGGGGGACACCCTCTGATCCTCGGAAGACCTTGGTTAGCGACATCATATGCTTGCATTAGCTGTTGGTCAGGGTATATGACCATCCCAGATGGGACCGAAACAAAAAACCTTACCTTGTATCCTCTAGCTCATCCTAGTCTAAAAGCTGTTACTCCATTATGGATGGAGCTAGAAGAAGAGGAGGGCGTTCAACCACTATTAACAACAGGGAAGGTCTTGACTTTCAAGGATGAAACAGAGGACGATGCCATTAATAGTTTCATCAGTGAGCCCAATTCTGTCAACAAACAAATTTATCAGATCAAGAACAATACCCTAGGTGAAGAAGAGAAAGAAAATATCAGGGAGGAGACATTAGTCAGTGACACCCACATAATTCCAGTGCTAAAAAATTTGAAAAGTGTTCTAGTTGAGATAGAGCTGAGAAAAACACTGAACATCAATCCCAATCTCACTCATGATGAAAAAGAACGCTTGATCACTCTCTTGAAAAAGCATAAGGGGGAATTTTCCTAGGAGTACATGGATATAAAGGGTATCCCTTCTAATCCATGCACCCACCACATTTATATAAAGAGTGACTCCAGGCCTGTGTGCCAGCCACAACAAAGGATGAACCCCAATCTTAGGGACATAGTGAAGGAGGAAATTCAAAAGCTCTTGGAAGCGGGGTTTATATATTTGATCTTAGACAATTATTGGGTTTCTCCACTCATGATAGTACCCAAGAATAATGGGAAATGGATATTCTACATAGATTACATAGGGTTAAACAAGGAAACACAAAAATACCACTTTCCTCTGCCTTTCATCGATCAAGTACTTGACACCCTGCCTGGGAAGAAGTTCTTCTCCTTTCTAGATGGGTTTAGCGGGTATAATCAAATATATATTTCTCTTGAGGACCAAGACAAGACCACCTTCATCTGTCCCTAGGGTACCTTTGCATACAGGGTACTCCCCTTCAGTTTGTGTAATGCACCAGCTACCTTTCAGAGAGTTGTGATTGGCATCTTTTCGGAGATGGTCAATGACAGTAATGTTGGTTGGATTAATTGTCTAATTAAATAAGCAACTAAACTTCCAGAACATAAATTATCAACCTGAGGAAGTCTTTTATTTCAAAGCTATCGTGCAATATCTATGCAAGAACAATTTCTACCTGGCACTGTTGATCTATTTGTATGAAATCAAAGCTCATTATAAACTAGATCACACTTGCTTGAAAAGAAATCAAACCTAAAACATATTCGTAAATCCAAACTGTAAATCTAGTCACACTTCAACAAAATCAATTCTTATGAAGAAATATCTAAATACATAAATTTGAAAGAAATTATATGTTGGCCAACGATTTATCAAATGAATTAATAGGAAAATAACTATGACAAATCTAATGAATAAAGCATACAACTATGATAAATCTAATGACTGAAAGCATGAACTAAGTAAAAAACAAATCTATAAAATAACACACTTACCATCAACACTATCAGCATCTGCTCAAGGACGAGGGCCCTTCCTCCACCGAGTAGAGCTGGATCTCCACAATGAAAGTCTACAACTCCAGAATGAAGAAAGTTCCAGCATGTATTATCAGAATGAAAGTATTACAATAGAGTCTAGATCAAATCCTACAACATAACATTAATTTTCTCTCATTCCCCTCCTAAATGAGATTGACTACATATTTATAGATAAAATTCTCTCAGGAGAATGAGAAACCAAATCCCCAACTTGTGATCTGTTTTAACAAATTTGCTAATTTGGAAAACCAACCACAACAGTAAATATGAGAATTACATGTTTAGAGAACCAGCTGTATATCCTAAACCATATATTTGTTTGGAAATTTCCTCACGAGTCCGGTAAATGAGGCTGTTATGCACAAAACCCATGTCTTCGATTTGTGATACTCTTTTCCATATGCCCGCAAATCAAGACCTGAATCAAGGCGTTCTTATCTAGCATGCATTTTTGGTGAAGGCTGTAACAACTAGCTGTGAGTGTCCTGTACGTGACAAATCACTCCACAAAACATCATTATTAAAATTATGCATAATAGTTTTAAATTCATTAAAAATAAAGGAAAATAATCATGATTAACCACTAAAGCATCAATGGAAGTAACGTGATATTTTACGGGCAATTACAACAAATGGATGGAAAATGGAATGATAAATGGATAATAATATGAAGAAAATGAATGAAATATATGTCAATAGATGATGAAAATATGGAAAAATCCATGACCCAACATCTCTCCCAAACTGAACTTGTTGCATGTCCTCATCCAACCCAAAACATGTGTCGCATCCAAACTAGAAAGACTCATTCAATTGTTCCTTCATTTTACCATTCGCACAGTTGCAACTAGAAGAAGTGGAGATTTTAACAAAAATTGGTAGAGTCGTAGCTACTTAGTGGAGGATTTAACATAAAATTGGAAGGAGTCACAGCTGCTTAGCGGAGGATTTAGCAAAGAATTTGGTGGAGTCGCAACTCCTTAGCAGAGGATTTGGAAAATAATTTTATGTATAAATATGTAATCAATCTCATTGAGGAGGGGAGGAGAGATAGTAATGTTATGCTGTAGGATTTGATCCAAACTCTATTGTAATGATTTCATTATGATAATATATGCTTGAAATTTCTTGATTCTGGAGTTGTAGAATTTCATTGTGGAGATCTAGCTCTGCTCAGTGGAGGAAGGGCCCTCTTCCCTGAGCAGATGCTGGTAGTGTTGATTGTAAGTGTGTTTTTATTTATATCTGCTTATTATTTAGTTCATACTTCCATTAATTAGATTTAGCATAGTTGTTTTTATTATTCAGTTCATGCTTTCATTCATTAGATTTATCATAGTTGTTTTCCTATTAATTCATTTTGATAGATCATTGGACAACACAACACTTCTTTTAGATTCATGCAATTAGATCTTGCATCATAAGAATTGCTTTTGTTTGAAGTGTGATTAGATTTACAGTTTGGTTTCATGAACAAGTTTTAGGTTTAATTTCTTTTCAAGAAGGCGTGATCTAGTTTACAAAGAGTTTCGATTTCATACCAATAGATCAACATTGTCAGGTAGAAATTGTGCTTGCATAGATATTGCACGATAGCTTTGAAATAAAAGAATTCTCCGAGTTGAAAATTTATGTTTTGGTAGTTTTAGCTGTTTAATGTTGGTCACTCTATATGCCAGTTAATTAAAACCATCATGGAGAATGCTCAATATAAATTGTCAACCCAGGGAAGTCTTTTTATTTCAAAGATAATTCATACTGTCTTTGCTTAAACACTAAGTAATTGATGACTGAATAAACTGTCCTACTTATCTATTTAGTCAAACTCCTCCCATAATTAAACTGATCTAAACTGCCTATCTAAGGATTCAGAATTGCAATCACTTCCTACAACTTCAATCCAGCAATGAATGATTCATGAAATAAACATCTAGACTTACTTTAGCAAAAAGTTAAATCCTAGTTTACCAGACTATATGCAAATCCATTGTGACTAGTTAATACAACCTTAATATAGGAATAAGAAATAACGGAAATTGAATCAACAACTCTAAACTATGGTCTACCTAAATTAGAAAACCTGAGCAAGACGAGTAACTGAAAGAAACTAAGGAAGAGCTTGACTGTTACAGCTATCACACACATGCATAAAATAAATTAACAAGTAATGGTCTACCTTAATTAGAAAACCTGAGCAAGACGAGTAATTGAAAGAAACTAAGGAAGATCTTGACTGTTACATCTATCACACACATGCATAAAAGATATTAACCTACATAGTCGACTGTCACACGAAACTGCTGCAGCTTAAAGGAAATGCAAATAGTGAGTATTCAAGGATGCACAATGATTAAACATTATTTTTGCAGCTACTCAAACAAATGCATATAATGTAACATCCACACCACAGAACCAATTAACAAAACATCTAATTAACTCCAACATGAATTGGAAAAACCACAGTATTCATAATTGTATATTGATGTTTTGAATCCAAAATAGGAACCATCATCAGGACATCTAATTAACTCGGAGATCTCTGTGGGAAGGTGGGACGAGCCTTCGAGCATAGAAGCCAAAACTAACACAAGTTAAAGCACAGATATATGAAGAATCCTACTCCTTGTATTAAAATGGTGGAATGAAAGTACAGTGTCTGTTACATGTCACACAATAAAATCTGATATTGTCCAACCCCTAGCTCTGAATATTTCCCAGTACTTATACATCAACAATCGTAACCCTCACCCACTAATATCGGGTAGCCATGAAGACTTATGATCTTCAGGCTGCCCTATTACATGCGTTGTTACAGCTGTGGGAGGAATTAAACAGAAATAGGGAATATAGGC
Source organism: Pseudotsuga menziesii (assembly GCA_001517045.1). Taxonomy (NCBI): domain Eukaryota; kingdom Viridiplantae; phylum Streptophyta; class Pinopsida; order Pinales; family Pinaceae; genus Pseudotsuga; species Pseudotsuga menziesii. The sequence goes on from LPNX010482701.1 coordinate 169,280, forward strand.
AATTCAGTTGCTCAAGCCAGTGAATGAATAAAAAAACCAATTAAAGAGATTCCCTAATGATTGCAGCTAACTTCAAGCAGTGGCACGCTATTGTAGCTAAGTCTATTGCAGCAATGTCTATTGCAGCATGCGTGGAATGATGACCCTTAGTTGGATCCCCGTGTAGACATTAGAGGAAATTTGGGGTCTAAAATGGGCCTTATCAAAAAATGCACCAACAATAAATTTTGTGAGTTGGAATTCAAGAACCAATATAATTTCAATAAAATGAGTCAACCATAATGGTTGAATTGACATATTTGTCATAAAAGAAAACTACTTTTTTTGTTCGTATTTTCGACATATCTCCCTGTGTTTTTACTCAAATTTCAGGCAGGAGAGTGGGGTACTCGTTGGATGCAAAATTGAATTCCGCATACAATGAGCTCTCCTACTTGAAATTTGAGTAAAAAAACAGGGAGATATGTCGAAAATACGAACAAAAAAAGTAGTTTTTTTCATTCTTCCTCCAAAATTAATAACGATTATTTTATTATTTTAACTATTATGTTATCATTTTCCTTAGGAGGCCCATTTTAGACCTCAAATTTCCTCTAATGGACGGAACTGGCAGGTCACAACAGTCAGTGAACGCTCATCTCCTCTTTGGACCACTCGGACTGCTACACCTGTACTCTCTCACAGCTCGCACTATCTTTGTAAAATCATAATGTGTTAGCATAATTCAAGAAGTGAAGTCCTGATAATAGCAATCATAAGCATTAATAAGATGAAACAATAATTAATCATACCTGGGAATATTCAGGGCTCAAGCGAAGAAATAATGTTTTTTCGGTGCGCAAAATGGAGTAAGACAAGGCAAACAGGGTATAATGGATGTGGTTAAAAAGGGGCATTTTGAGACCCAACAATGTGTTAACTCTAAATGTAGATTATTGTTCAAAAGAAAAAATCATACTCATACTCCATCATCATCACCATCATCATACTCATAAAGAGGATGATGATGACTATGGTTCTCTAGATTTCTTTATTTTTTTGGTTTCAAGATAAAGTTACTTTAATTTTTTATATGTACATGCATTAATCAACTCTGACTTCAATTACAACTCTCATAATTCACTTTTCCTTCCAACTCATGTTTTAGGGTGTGATAGTGCAAAATATGTAAATGCAAAATAAAATTATAAAAGAAAGCAATGAAAAAATAGAACTCATTCTTTAAATTGTCTCACACGGAAAAAATATCTTGCCCAAAAAATTAAGTAGAGGAGGCATTAACAATATGTATCATGGATATGAAGTGGTTACGTGAGTAAATTAAAAGTTGTACTACCCATGTCCAAAGGTGATGTCCAACCCTATTAACAATATGTATCACGGATATGAAGTGGGCATGTGAGAAAAGTTGAAGTTGTACCATCCATGTCCACAAGTAAAGACTCGTCAATTTTGAATTAAGATTGTGTAAACGATACCAAAATTGACATTCAATACTTATAAATAAAAGTCATAAGTGATATTTTATTCTATTGACATGTAATTTTCATAATTCCAAATTCTATTTAATTGAGAAAAAAATATTATTTTAATAATAAAATATCTATTAACTTCATACTTATTTTTTTTTATTTCAATAAATCTAATGTCATTATTTCTACTTACCTCTTCTATGTCCTCTTCCTCACCATAATGTCATTATTTCTACTTACCTCTTCTATGTCCTCTTCCTCACCATTTCCCCCAACCTATTTTTTTTAACATTTTCCTTCACAATGAAATCTAAATTTAGTCTAATAATTCATTATGTAATTATTTATACTTACCTCCATTTCCTCTTCCTCAACATCTCATCAACCTAATTTTTCAACATTTTCCTTCACAACCAAATTTAAATTTAATTTAATCAATCATTTGTAAATCAAATTGTTTCTCAATAATATTTATTTCATTAAAATAATATTCTTACTATGACCTTTTTTTATTAATAAATTTTAATGTTAAAAATCTTTCCTTTGTAAAATATTTATTATCATTCATATTGAACATATTAATATTAATAAAAAACTTGTTCTTATATAATACTTTTTTCTAACATAATTATATCTTCTAGGTTGGGGTAGCAGTCGTAATTTTTGGAGTAGTCTATTTATTTTATGCTTTGAGTTTTACAGTTGGTTTTGATTGAATCTAGTATTGTTTTTTTAGTAAAATCTAAATTTAAAAGTGTTTAAATTTTGTTTTTGAGTCGATAAACAGATTAAGCACCCTTGTATACCCCCATGACACCCAAATTATACAATTTCTAAAGGTAATATATGTGATTCTAATATTTTTTCAAATTTACAACCATAATCCAAACCAAACAAAACCAAAAATATACGAGAAAAAAGATTAAAAAAATAGAATATTTATACTAAAACTTTCAGTGCAAGGTTAATAAACTTTGTAACTAAGGTCAAGCTTCACTGAAAGGTTAATAAAGTTTGTAACTAAGGTCAAGCTTAGGTTGTAAATAAAATACTAAACTATTTTTTAATGAAAACATTTTTTTGATATCCCGTGATGTATGCTTAGTAAAATGGATCCACATGTACATTGCATTAAAATGTACATACCCAACATTAAAGAATGCTTGTCAACATATCCATCTAGAGGATTCCATCAAATTTTATAAAAACATCCTTAGTTTTATTCACTTTAGTTAGAAGATCCAGAACATTCCACTTTGATGGAGTATGGTAAGTACAATATATTGAGAGCTGCTGACGGTAAGTACTTTGTTGAGCTGTAAGTATAATATATTAATGATGTTGATGATGATGATGGAGATGATGATGACGATGATGATGACAATGATGAAGACGATGATGATGACGATGGTGATAAATATGTTGATGATGATGATGAAGATGAAAACGATGATGATGATGATGATGATGAATATATTGATGACGATGATGATCATGATGAAGATGATGATGATGGCGACGACAATGATGATGATGATGATGATGTTGACAATGATGAAGAAGATGATGATGATGGTGATGACGATGATGATGGTGATGATGACGATGATGATGATGATGTTTATGATCATGATGAAAATGATCATGATGAAGGTGATGATCATGATGAAGATGATGATCATGATGAAGATGATGATGATGGCGACAATGATGGTGATGATGGTGATGACGACGATGATGAAAATGACGGTGATGACAATGATGATGATGATGACGATGATGATAATGATGATCATGATTATGATGATCATCATGATGATGGCGATGATGATGATGATGATGATGATGATGATGATGATGATTTTGACAATGATGATGATGAAGATGTTGATGATGAAGATGAAGATGACGACGATGATGATGAATATTGTGATGATGATCATGATCATGATGAAGATGGTGATCATGATGACGATGATGATCATGATGATGGTGACGATATAGATGATGATGATGAAGACAATGATGATGAACACAATGATGATGATGATGAAGAAGATGATGATGAAGATGATGATGACGATGATGATGTTCACAATGATGAAGATGATGATTATGATGGTGATGACGATGATGATAATGATGATGATGAATATGACAAGGACGATGATGATGTTGACAATGATGAAGATGATGCTGACAATGATGATGATGAGGATGAAGAAGAAGATGATGATGATGATGATCATGATCATGATGAAGATGATGATGATGATGATGATGATGATGATGATGATGGTGATGATGATGATGAAGACGATGATGATGAAGATGATGATGATGATGAAGATGATGACGATGACGATGATGATGATGATGATGATGATGATGTTGACGATGATGAAGATGATGATGAAGATGATGATGATTATGTTGGTGACGATGATGATAATGATGATGAGGATGATGATGATGATGATGTTGATTATCATGATGAAAATGACGACGACGATGATGAAGATGATGATGATGTTGAAGATGACGATGATGATGACAATGATGGTGATGATGGTGATGAAAATGATGATGAAAATGATGGTGACGACGATGACGATGATGATCATGAATATGACAATGATGATCACGATGACGACAATGACGACGATGACGACGATGATGTTGACGATGATGATGATGAAGTTGTTGATGATGAATATGAAGATGATGATGATGAATAAGATGTTGATGATGAAGATGAAGATGATGATGATGATGATGAAGATGGTGATGATGATTATGAGCATGATGAAGATGATGATCATGATGACGATGGTGATCATGATGATGGCGACGATATTGATGATGATGATGAAGATGATGATAATGAATATGATGATGATGATGATGATGAAGATGATGATGATGGTGAATATGATGATGATGATGATGATGATTATGATGTTGACGATGATGATGATGATTGTAGCTGGAAAAAATCCCTAGCCACATGCAAATGCACCTCCCTTCCATCTATAGGACGAAAGGGTAGGTTCTATGGATAAAAAATGAGCTGCAGCAAACTATTAGAAAACAAAAAAAATACTAAATATATACAAACTACAAACTGAAGAAACAAACATGACACAATATACCTTCCTATTTGTTTTGAAAGGGGGCCACCATGCCCAAACTCAGAACAATGCCTCTCCATAGGCTAGGATAGTGTGGAGGTTTCCTCAACACACAAAGGGAATGAGTAAATGGAGGAAATGGAGTTGTGGGGGATGAATAGCTTGAGAGTGAAGGTCTCTCAAGATACTCATGAGGGAATAATAATGATAGGAAGGAGGAATCATATGTGTGATGGGGACCCCCACCCCTCTATTTATAGTTTTTCTCAACTTTTAGGGTTTTGGGCCCTACCTAGTGTTTTAAGCCCTTTTCGCTGATTTCTTAGCTCCTTTTGAGGTTTTTAATCCCTTTGAGGGTATTTAATCCTCTTTTTGGGATTTAGCCCCTTTTTTCAACTTTTTGGATGCTTTTTGAGCTTTTTAAGCCCTTTGAGGATATTTTTTGAGATTTTGAGAGAAAACATAGGTTAAATAGGTGTGGAGGTAGAATGGGTTAGGAAATTAATTTATTTGTATGGTGTAGGCTATATGACCAATTTTTTGGGTGAACAAATTTCCCCCTGATGTGTGAGGGAAGGAGCTCATCGTATGGCCACTGGACATCATTGAATCTTGGGGATTGTGGAGAGACCTGTGAAGAAGCGATGCTTCCTCGTTCGAGACATGGTAGCTTTTGGTTTTGTATTAATGTTGGTTCCCATCAATGGGTGAGATACAAAGAATATGTGACATGCATATGGATGAGGTGGGCATACCCATGCTCGTAACAATGTAAAAAACAATAATGCGATCAAGGCTCCCAAACACAAGAGTCAATCATGTACAAATGTTGTTAGATAATGGTTTCCTCAATGAGAGGCTCAATACAATAGTGATATGAAGAACTGATACATCAGATCCATGGAATTCTCGTGGAAATGCAATATATTCAAAACTGATGTCCTACCAAATTTGGAAGTTTGACATCACTGTAAGGACTCACTGACGGAGAGTTAGAGTCTCTGAGGTACAACATGCTGCATCAATCATGAATTTATACAGAAGCACTACTCTGGGGCTTTTGTCCACTGTCTCCAATGCAAACCAAAAATTACAAGGGACATGAACCTATCTGGGTCCCTTAATAGACTCACCAATGTGCTAGATTTAGGTGACAATCGGGGTCTTCAACCAAATACTGGACGAACCAATACCCTGTATGAATATCAATGGTGCGATGATGTAGCTGAAGTCGAGTACGTGAGACATAACCATCCCGAGAGGCACTAAGGACTCCTCTCAAGTGGTCCAAGGAAGTCATCAATGGGGTTAATGAAACTAGGATATAGGGACCTCTCGGTCTATCCTCTGGAATAGATGTGTTGTCGTTGGTAGAGGGATACCTACAACTTGACCAAGGCAATGATGTTTCCTTGACCAGAAGCGTGAGGGTAATAACCAAATATGTGAGGCAATATGGGGCCTGCCACACTGAATGGGGGAACAGGGGAAGGAGGAGTACGGGGGACTCAAACTTCCTTTGTTTAGAGTATGACAGTAGGGATGACCTAGAAACGAATGAAACTGACTCAAGGGAGAGGGATCATAGCTGTTATACTAGGAATGTAACTGCAGATAGGAAATACTTGGGGAGGGGTAGATAATACGTTTGATATTCATGGGATCCAAGGAAGACTCATCGTAGAATACCCTAAACAAAGGTGACCCAAAGGGGGAATGTTGCCCAACTGTAACACATGGGGTGGCATCTGAAGACACCATTGTGGCATGATCTCATGGATTTTTAGTGATCCTAAGAAAGTAAATGCTCGATGGTGCTTTCAATTTTAGAGAGTCTGAAATAATGAGGAAGACTCCAATGGGGTCTCTTTTTTGTTGATAGTCTCTTGTGCTCGAAAAAGGATAAAAGTGTACATAGGAGAGATCTCCCATCCTTTTTAGGGGATGGGAGACTTCTTTACCGTTGGTAGTCCAATCAGGATGGAAAAGGTTAAAACTGTACTGATTGGATGGTCATTCAAATAATTTTACGAGCATGAATGAAACCAATCTTGCTCGGCGATCGTTTCCTGATGAGAAGGCTTGAAAAGAGCTTAAAGACAACCCATGGTGAGCTTTTTCATAGAGTTCCGTCCCAATACCCGAGAAATCATAAAAGGATGCAAAGGGAAACGTTCCTGGCTTAAGTGTGCCGAGGTGGTCCTTTTCATATGGTAGTCTATACAATTTGCAAAAGGAGATAAACGAGACTATGTAGACACCCTTTCAAATACTTTGACGAGCGGGAAAGGAATAAAATGCACTTGACGATCTTTTCACTTGTTTAGGAGTAAAAAAAGAGCTTAACAAAAACTCCATTGTGGTCAACCAACCTAGGGGGGTGCTAATGGTGCCATTTTTTTGCTCACTGGAACAGGGTTGGAGACCCAAGTGGTGTATGCGATGGGATAGATGAGATCGATTATGCATAGTTTCTCGATTTTTTCTTTGACCATAGCAGCTTTGGAAGGATGGATGGGCCATTGATTTTGACGAACGGGTGCCACATCAGGTGAGGTATCTATATGGTGTTCAACAATGGACAAATCCAACCCCAACATCTTAGTATAAGACTAAGCAAAGGCATCGCAGAACTCTTGAAAAAGCGCTTAGTGGGATGCGACTTCTTCAGAGGAGCAAGATGCCCCCATCATGATCTCCTCAATGATCTCTGGATTGGTTGAGATGTCGATCTTGATGGTAGGTGAAATATTGGCCATGTTCCCCTCTTCAAAATCATCAGGTGCTGGAATGGGGTTTTTGAACCAGTCAACTTTCTCATGGATGAAATCCTTAGTCTCAACTGAAAACTAATTAGAGGTTGACACAGGTTTTTCAAGAATGAAGAACGAGTGGTGGTGCATGTAGTCCCAAGGGTATTTAGGAGCGGTTAAGGCTTAGAGTATCTCCTCATCATTATGGAAGCAACAATGGGATAGATATAAGGGATCGTCAATGGTTGTAGAGATAGGAGGGTCTGTGGAGTTGGAAATCATGTAAATAGTCATGGTATCTCAAGAAGGAGTCAGAGGGTGGATTTATTCAATAGAAGTGATCTCGGATTCAAGGGAATGTTTCCGAATATTACTCAAAGCAGTTTGAAAATCAACCAAGTCTTGGCAGTTTTGAGAATAATGTCCATACAATTCGCAAGGGAGCATGCATGATTTGTCCTTAAAGACTTGTTTTTTACTGTTGGCCCACTCGAGAGGAAAACCACCAGAATGTTCTCCGTTGTATCCATGGAATCTAAGTGTGTCTGGAGGATGGGAATATCAGGTTATTTTTGGGTTGTGTGACCCTATACATCGCACACAGCGCATGGTGGAGTCTGTCATGGTTCGGTTATCGCTTTAGCGTTTCCCCCCCAGCCCTCTTTGGGAGAGGTGGGGATGATGCAAGTGCGGTGGGTGGTTTTTGTGGGCTAGGAGGGGGACGTATCTTGACTGCAATGGGTTGAATGGGATTCAACATGACTTGGGGCATTGGGGGTTGAGCAGGTGGTTCGAGGTACCACATGGGAATCTCCAACATAAAATTGGGTAAGTTTAAAGTGGCCATCACTTGCTTACTTATGATGTCGGATGGGGGAAAAATGAAGGGGATTGTATGGACTGGGAGAGAGCCCCAATAATTCCCTGGTGACTACATCTGATGTTGTGGCTGTAGATGGGGTTGCAGCTGCAGACAGTGTTGCGGTTGCGGATGGGGATGTGGCTGCGGATGGGGCTGTGGTTGCGGATGGAGCTGCATCTATGGTTGGGGTTTGGGTGAAACCGTGCTAGATGAGAGCATGCAAAAATATGCAATCTCGCTTGGTGCTGATGTAGGTGGTACCAAGGGGAAGGAATTCGTCATGGAAATTTCGGCAAACAACCTGGGGCCTACTGCCAGCAATGAGGCGGTGGCTGCACTGTCGAAGCAAGTATCAGTAGTAGGGATAACATTGGTTGGTGCAGTTGGCCCTTGCGGATCGTGGTAAGCTAGTTGGTCCACCATCACAATCTTCTTGTCATGAGGGAACATCATAAGGAAGAAAACAGTGGATTCCATGACTCTCATGGTGTACATGTCACTCCTTCCTAGGAGAAGGTTATAATCCATCTATGCGTTGAAAACTTCTATGTCGATCAACATCGTTTTATTGGATAATGATATGGGGACGTGTGGAAGGATGGTATGAGCTTTTATGGGGTGGCCATAATAAGCGCGTAGTATAGTGGTGGACGGTTGGAGGAGGGGGGATCCCAGTTTCCACCAGACCAACATTGACATGACACAAGCGGATGCCCCTTTGTCAATAATACATCGATGCACAACCAAATTCCAAATTGATACTAGAATCTAGAAGGAAATGGTTGATGGCATTCTGGGCTCTCCATTGTCCAAATCAAATGTAATAAATTTGGAGTAGGAGGGATCTACGACACCGAGTGTAACCAACAATACTTTTCTTTGTGTTGGGCATGTTTTCAACACTTCTAGAGTGAACATGGCTATAGGTGACTAGGCCAAGTCATCAAAGATGCTATAGTTCACCACGGCTCTAGCTGTGGCATTGTTGGAAATCTGCTGCAATGGGAATTGTGGTCCTCGGGTCGCCCCATCAAGGGGGAGTGGGGGTAAATGAAGAGGTATGGTGGTTGTGTTGGACAAAGGTGTCACTGATGGGTCAGCAGTTTCAGTAGTGGATCCATATTGATTTCACCGAGTCTATAAGTTGATCTCTTTTGTTGTCATGGATTAAAAGGTGATGAACACCTACTTTTGTAGGTGGGGGTGCGGTGGGAGATGCGGGAGTAAGTGGGGGCATAGGTGCAGTTGCTACCAGTCCTTGGAGTGGTAATGGGTTCTGGAGCACCATGGGTGGAGGGCATGGTGGTGTTGGATTGGATTGAGCTTGAATTGCCACATTGGTACCACGCTAAGCTTCGTTCTGAAGAACCTGCTTAGCATGACCCATGAGGGGGAATTCATGCGTATAATGACCATAGACATCACATAGTTTGTATGACTGGTTGGTCCATAATAGAGAGTTTCATCTAGGTGGGTTAGGTTGTTGGGGGTTTGGAGCCGACTATTTCGCTCTGGTGTTGTTGGGAGGATTTGGCTATTGATCGCCTCCTAGTGGCTGGTTGTTACCCCAATTCTTAGCTCGATTTTTTCTCCCTTTCCCTTGTTAGTTCTTGGGGGTAGGTTTGTTGGGATGGTTCTGCTGAGAAAAAACTTGTCCCATGGGTGTTGGCAGAGTTGGGGTGAGGGTTGCAGTGGTTGGAATAGTTGGTGCATAGTAGACCAAAGGGTCCAGAGGGGCTATGAATATGGTCATTAGTCCCGAATACGATTTTGCTGACCAAGTTGGTGCATGGGCGTGTTGTGGTTGTGCGGGATGTGCATAGGAGGTTGTGGCTCCAGACTGAGCCATCATCCTTGAGTAGTTGGGAGCTTGGTTTTGTTGCGCAATGCTTGGGGCATTTCTTGGGTGCGGTGGCATTATAGGAGGTGTCGTACAACACTGTGGATGTTGAGAGATAGAACCGATGATGCCATCTGCAGCATGGTATGCCCCCGATGCGTCATGTTGAGAGGCACCGTCATGAGGAGCATTAGGGAGGATGGTGTTCAGGTATTCTGACTAAGCATAGATCAAGTTAAATTGTTGGGCCTTCAAGATGGCCTCTTCCTCGGATAGAGGGCATTTGGAGGCAACGTCCTTGACTATGGGTCGTAGCAAGGTCTTTAATAACCAATGAAGGAAGATAATGTATTCTAGATGAATATTGCACAATATCCAGTGTCGCTGCCACTCGTGGATGTGGTCCATATGAGTCATCATGTTTTGATGACAAGATAGGAGTATCTCCATGCCCTCATCATAGCGGACAGGGAGTTGGAAATACTGCAGGAACATGAAGGATAAAACATTGAAGCCCGAGTAGGTGACTTGAGGAAGCTCAATGTACCATTTGGCTGTGGTGCCTATGAGGCTGTGCTGGAACAACCTGAGTCTAATTGAATCGTCCATAATGTTGTTTGATGAGCACCGTAGATGAAATGTCATGATATGGTTTTGGGGGCACTCCTTTGCCTTCCCTTCAAACTTTGGAATGTCTGATGGGAGTTTAGATGGCATAAGAGGCCATTGGGGTTGGTGCCATATTGGGTCATTGGTTAATCTAGCCAAATCAGGCAAGCTGAGGTGTGCCATGAATGGGAGATTAGATGCAAGGCTGGTGTGGGAGAGGTCAACGATGGAACTGGAATTTGCAGGAACATGATGTACTTGCATGACTGGGGGCACCAGAATTTGACTTCCAATGACATGGATAGTCGGGATGGTGGTGGAAGGTCCACTGCCCCCAGGTATGAGAGGTGGTATTGTGGTAATCACAGGCCCACTACCCCCAGGTATGAAAGGTGGTACATTAGTAAGGATGGGGTTTGGTGTGGGCCCGTCACTAATGGGTTGTGGACTCACCATGACGTTTGTAACGGTGCTAGGGCAGCTGGCCATGATTGTGGTGGTAATGTGAGGCACGAACGTGGGTCCGCTGCTAACTACCCCTCCGAAGAAGGGATCAGGATTCACGCTAGCCATGGGGCTAGACGGTGCAATCTGTAGGTTTAGCTCAGATTGGTAGGAATCCGAGATAGAATCAAAGGCTGTATGGCCTTCTAACGATGAGGAGGGCTGTAGAGAGTGCCCTCGACGGTGATGATTTAAAGACTTGAACTGAGGTGGATCACCTCTTAAGCATGAGGAAGAGCGTGGTTGATTAATGGTGTTTGTTTGATAGTAACCAGTAATGAAAATTGGACCCCAATTTAATCGCTTCCTATTGGCTTACAGGTGGTCACTTGGCCACCAAGACTACTAGAATACAACGCTTTGCTTTTTCCTCACAGGCGTTCTAGTCAATTGGTAGGGGTCATTGACCATTTCGCTTGGCAATTCCTCTCATTGGGAAACTACTTTGGGGTTCATGCGGTACTCCTCACAGTGAGTTTTAGGGCAGAGCCCAAGTACTTCCCATAGTTATGGCAATTAGGGACTTATGTCCTCAAACTACAAAATTTGATTTAAAGTAAATTGGTTACTTTTAAAGGCTCACTCGGGGTCATGAACCGAGTTTGGTTGAATTATATGGTATGGTTGTGTTTACTTTGTATATGAGTTTTGTTTATTTTTATTATTTGTTAACCGTGTGATAAGAAAATAGTATTGGAATTTCTGCACAGTTTAGGCAATGGGAAACTCAATCTGTAACATATGAACCAGTAAAATGAATAGAACCAAAGTGCACTATAAAACTGTAAAATGTCAGTCTGTAGTGTGACTTCCCTGTTTTGTATCCCTCTTAGGCCAAGAAATGGAATGTAAAACTACTTGTAGAAAACACAGGTCTCTTCTGGCTGCTGGACAGTGGCGACTGAGCCACATAGATAGTCCAAATAACAATGACAAGAAACCCAAGAGGCAGGTCGCCCTTTTAGTGGCCAGATAGGCGTCTAGGTTGCTACTGTCGGGCCTGACATTAGAGGAAATTTGGGGTCTAAAATGGGCCTTATAAGAAAACGTGCCAACAATAAATTTTATGAGTTGGAATTCAAGAACCAATAGAAATTCAATAAAATGAGTCAACCATAATGGTTGAATTGACATATTTGTCATAAAAGAAAACTAATTTTTTTGTTCGTATTTTTGAGATATCTCCTTGTGTTTTTACTCAAATTTCAAGTAGGAGAGTTCGTTGGATGTGGAATTTAATTATGCATCCAACGAGTACCCACATTACATACTTTTGACAGACCCCGCTACCCCAAAAATAAGAAATACCTAAAAAAATGTGATGATGATGTCATCACATTTTTTTCAGGTATTTCTTGTTTTTGGGGTAGCGGGGTCTGTCAAGAGTATTCACTGTGGGTACTCGTTGGATGCAGAATTAAATTCTGCATCCAACAAGCTCTCTTGCTCAGAATTTGAGTAAAAACATAGGGAGATATGTCGCAAATACAAACAAAAAAGTAGTTTTTTCATTCTTCCTCCAAAATTAATAACTATTATGTTATTATTTTAACTAATATTTTGTTATTTTCCTTAGGAGGCCCATTTTAGACCTCAAATTTCCTCTAATGATGGGCGACTGGGTCGCTTCTAGGCCGAACTAAGCAGCGACAGAGCCTAGAGATGAAGGTCGCTCCTGTCGGGGCCGAATAGGCAATTGGGTCGCTCTATTCTGGGCTAAATAGGCGACTGGGTTGCTCCTTTCAGCCCAAAATAGGGAACTAGGCCCATAAACTGAAAAAATAAAAAATGAAACCGAGAATGACCGACAGTAATTGGTACTGTGGCCGAGCAGGTTCGAGTCGGCCTCGTTAGGGCTCGACCAGGAACAGAAATGAAAGAAAACTTGAAAGAAATTACTAATCAACTATTCAAAAAACCTGCAAAAAACTATTAAACCCCAGGGATCGTATGGGATCGACCTAGTGGAGTCGCCAAACTATAGCTCGACAAAATCCCTAGCCATGTGCAGATGCACCTCCCTTGTGTCTATAGGATGAAAGGGTAGAGTCTATGGATAAAAAACGAGCTGCAACAAACTATTAGAAAACAAAGCAAATACTAAACATCTACAAACTACAAGCTGAAAAAACAAACATGAGAGAATATACCTTCCTATCTGGTTTGAAAGGGGGCCACCATGCCCAAACTCAGAACAATGCCTCTCTACAGGCTGGGATAGTGTGGAGG
>LPNX010482701.1:187679-200278 GCA_001517045.1 Pseudotsuga menziesii
TCAATCCATACCTTTATCGAGTCAAGATTGTGTTATATCTATAAATGAATTACATCCCACTCTCTACCAACTTCTTGATGACAATAAACATTAAAATTCAAGACATATGTAAATTTTCTGAACAAAGTATATGCTCTTAATTGATGCAATAAATTGAATATGCAATTAGAATATGTATGATATATATACATAAAATTCAACAGTCAAATGTATTATATTAATTAAAATCCAGTAGCTAATAATTACATTTCACCTTCCTCGATCTACCTTTCCCCTTCACGTACTCCCCTTCAAAATTGTTATTGGAGTCCGGATCACAAATGCGACATAAATTGAGATTTGACGCTAAATTAGGAAGATATTCACTAACATACAACATGTTTTGGTATACCATATATCCTTTTATAATAGAACCCTCAGCACATGCTCGTTGTCTCATGAAACCCTTCATAAATTTCAAGTGCCTCTCAACCATCCACATGGACCTTTAGTGCATATGTCCACACAATTCAATCTCCTCAAATTGGTGTATGAGGTAGTGTTCCCGTGAATTGAAAAATTCCGAAGGTAGATGTTTATGCATTTCACACATGAGATGAAGAATTTATCTCCTCCAATACTTTATATCTTCTTTATGGATTTCTTTAGATGACAACCATCTACATGTGATGCAAACCAATAACGATATTTAACAAAAAAAACATTAAATTACATAACATGAATTAGTGCACAAAAATTAAATATAAATTATATGAATAATTAAAGAAACACTAAGCACATGCAAATAATCGCTAGTTACCTCATGTATATCCCAAGATTATATATAACTTGTTTGACATTGTTGTCGAAGTTGTCCAGGAGAGGGAGAGGTAGAACATACTGTATCAATATACAAACCACTTCATCTTTTAAAAAAGGAGTAGACAAACAAAAAAACAAATTTATGTAATAAAAAAAAATGGATATAACAATAATAATTACCTTCACGAAGACCTGTCAATCATGTGTTTTTACCCCCGAAAAATAACCTTTCTTTGTTATGATATTCCTCAAGTTCACACAAAATCCAGTGGGGAATTTAATTTTCCACATTACTTCTTTTATAACATTACTTTGTTGCTCCATAAACATCCGTGGAATTGAGTTTATATTAATTTGGTCTCTGTTGCTATGAAATTGAATGACATCTTTCATTACATGGTTTCCTTTTTGAATGTCTTTTCAAACTTTCACAATTTTATCTTTCTCTCTCCTTAGATCCAATAGTCTCTATAATGTTTCAGTCACATTATTTCCAATATGCATTGTATCAAATAGATGAGCAATTTGTAGGTGCTCATAGTAGGGAAACCTGCTGAATTGTATAAGATAACTTTTTATTCCTCATGGAAGCCCATTAATGGCTTCATGATCATGGCGAACATCATGAATATTAGTTTATAAATAAATTATAAAAATCAATTATGGCCACTACAGTAAACAACACACAATAATAAAAATACATAACAATTCATATACAATGATCCATATGTACTAGCTTGACAATTTCTATTATATTGCATCTTCCAAAGGTGAGGTGTCATTCTCCATGGTTTTAATGTAGTCTCTTGCTTCCCATTGAAAATAATTTTTTCGGTTGTTCTATACATGTGATTCTTAGAGAGGAAGTGCCTATCCTCATCAAACACCTTCTTTCTTAAGCTTTTTGAGCAATGAGATTTGATCTTAGGACCACAAACTGGATATACAATCTTTCCCTTTGTTTGAAGGCCTACAATATATAGATATGGAATATATTTGTCAATTATAATTATATATAAACTATATTAACTACTTCGTATAATTAAATGCAATTAAAGTGGAACTTAAAAATGCAAACCACAGAAATGGGTTAACCCCGGGGAATCGTGTGTTGTCCATACAACCATTGCATGGAATTGAAATTTCCTTTGCCGTATTGGTCTAGATACATCATACATACTGATGTCATTCCATAACTTCAGTAGCTCATTTATAAGAAGTTCAATATATACATTCATATCTTTGACTTGGAACTTACCTGATTGATTTGAAGTACATATAAAATATATAATTATGAGAACCATTAAGATATATAAACCGTGCACAAGAGTAAAATAAAAAATATACAAATGAAATTAGGAAACATAATACGACAAATGATATGCCACAACTACATTAGAAATAAAACAGTTGTAGACACAAATTACCTGGAATAATCATCGACAACATTATGTGCTCCCTCTTTATTGAAAACCATGGAGGAATGTTATTGTTGATAACAAAAATAGGTCACACCATGTAAATGGATCTCATATGTGTAAATGGATTAACACCATCTGCTGCCAAAGAAATACTAAGATCACGGGGTTCTTCTTTAAAGTGAGGCCACTTTTCCTCCATATCTCTAAATGTAGAACCATATGCATGCATTCAAATAACATCATATTGAATTCTTCTCCTGGGATGGTAATCCATAAATTGCACTATGTTATTGCACCTGAGCAGTCGTTGCGAACATGGAATGATGGGAATATAATGAAGAACCTTGTGAGGCACCTTTTTTGTTCCTTGATCTATTCGATATCTACTTATATGACATTCTGGACATTCTATTGAAAATTCATGCTAATTATAATATATAACATGGTCATTGGGGCATGCATGAATTGCTTCATAATGCATTCCAATCTATTTCATGATGGAAGATAAATCTCGATATGTGCGAGGTAAAATATTTGATGGTGGTAAAACAAATTCAGCTATCAAGCTACATCAAATAAAAATAAAAATAGAGTTAATATAATATATAAATAATATTAACGAAACACACTTCATCCATATTAAGTGGAATTATGAATTAACAATACAATTATTAGAGGAATAAAGATAAAATTTATCACGATCGTATATATGTGATGGATTATTTTACATACCTTAGCATCCGTGTGATAAAATTTATTAGAGGAATAAAGATAAAATTTATCATGATCGTATATATGTGATGGATTATTTTACATACCTTAGCATCTGTGTGATTGATATGTTTGAAAGAGAATTCATAACCTTCAAGTTCATTATCAACAATATAGCAGAGAGAAGATTTGTTTTGGAGACTTCATAAAGGGGTTTGTATGCCTTCTCAAGAAGAGGTATATCATGAACATCATCATTGTCATCATCCATTCTAAATTTAAATGAATCACGTATCAATCTATTTGTATCATCATCTTCAACTACGTTATCAATATGATCATCTTCTTCAATATGATCATTCTCTTGTTCTCCATTAAGCATAGGCGCTCCATGTTCCTCTAGTACTTGTTCTGAATGTACTTCTTAGGGATGATATGTCATAGGATGTATTTTCTTTATAAATACATGAATACATAAATATATATAAGTTAATATAGAAAACATTAAAATAATAGAATCATTTAACAGAGCAAAAAATATAAAAAACTTTATAATGCTAAACTTACAAATGGACAATATTCATTACCCCCCTCAACGTGTCCATGTTCCCTACAATGTTTTATGTCTATTGTGATCAATATTATTCTCCTCTTAAATCCCCTACATTGACTACATGGACAATAACATTTCCCATCACCCCTTAGTTTCCCTGCATCCCATAGTCTAGCAAGCAATTGTCGATTTTGTTCAGTTGGATCAAGAATATTGCTATTTGACATTTTCTCACAAACTTCGTGAATGAAAACTATCGAAAATGTTAAGAAATAAATATCCACACATCACTATTTTTTCAAATAGTGGTTTGTCGAAGAATACAAAAATTTCCACAAACTTTCTCTCAAAGAAAAAAAATCCACAAATCGACCATCGAAGAATAAATTCCTCAAATGGTCTATTGAGGAACAAATAATTTGTACAAACCGTCCATTGATTTTATAGCAAACATGTCAGATTGTGTTGTAATGTATATATTTTCAAATTTCACTATCGTCGAATATTCGATAATATAAACCTGCTGACCATTGAAAATATGCCTTAATACTATTGTAAATAAATATCCTAGACTTGTCGCAAATCCGACGACCTGTCATCACAAATTTGACGGAATTCTCATTGCAAATAAAACTACCTTTTGTCTTTTAACCGACAAAACTCCCAGTCGAAAAATTGACGACCATGAAGGTCGAAAAACCAACAATGCTTCAAGATGACAAGAACAAATCGGACAAAACAATACGTTTCATCATTGCAATCCAACAAAAAAGTACTTTCCTTTGGATGTCATCGGATTTTTTCGTCAGATTTTGGGCTCAAATCTTGTTGTGGTCTTTCCTATTCGTTGATTTAACACACAGATTTCCCTCTGTAATCATATTTTCACAATTTCCTTAGCTTTCCCTAATTGTCTTTCCGCACTGTTGATTTCTAGTGGTGTCTTCCTTGGATGTTTATCTGAGAACTGATGCAGATTGCGGATGCGCGTTCTAACTTTTTTCTCAAAATATCCTTCCGTAATTTCCTTTCCACAACTACCTTTCTACAAGATAATTTCTGCACCGTTGATTTCTTGCGGACTCTTCCCTGAATGTTGATCTTTAGATCAGATGCGAATTACGAATTGTGGGCTTTCCAAATTTCTTAAAAGTTCTTCTGCAATTTAATTTCCCCAATATTTCTTCCATGACATTGATATTATGCATACTCTTTCCTGATCGTCGATCTTTAGATCAAATTCAGATTGTGGGTTTTCCAAATTTCTTGAAAATACTTCTGCAATTTCCTTTCTGCAATATTTCTTCTACACCGTCAATCTCTTGTGGAGTCTTTCTTAACCGTAGATCTTATGGATTATGGGTTTTCCAATTTTGTTCAACCTACTTCTACAATTCATTTTCTACAATTTTTCTTCCACGCTTTCGATCTCTTGAATAATATTTTTTGACCATCGATCCTACATATTGCGGATTGTGGAATGAATTACCACACCTTCCCATTTTGGACCTCTGCAATTCTCTTCTGCAACTTTGTTTTTGCATTTCTTCTGAACCATTGATTTCCTTGCGAGTTCACTCCTGACTATTGATCTTCCATCAAATGCGTATTGCATATATTCACTTTTCTTTGTGTGGAAATCATTCACCACTATTGATTGATTTGCGGATTCAATCCTAACTGTTGATCTACAATCAAATGCAGATTTGTGGATCTTCACTTTTCTTTGTGCGGAAATCATTCACCACCATCGATCTTCTCAAAATTGGCCTCTGAATTTCTCTCAACTATTCTGGTGTTAGGATTATTAATCCTCCCTTGATCAAATGTCTATTAGATTAATTATTTCCTAACTTAGGAACCTTAATTAAATATTTGGGTCAACTAGTACAATTGGGTCCACTTGGACCAATGGGTCTAGATGTACTGGTCATTGGAGTGTGGGGAACACTACTAGAGGTTAATTGCCACTTATTGCATGTGCATGCATTAGTTTAGGTGCCTCCTAGAACAATCCCTACATTTTAGGGGCCACTGGGAGTCCTGACACCAACCTACTTCAGTTAGTTAGAGTTAGTACTAGTTAGTCTCAGTTATACCCCAATTACTTTCACTAAGAAAGGGGCCTAACATTCACATGTGAGATGATTCCCAGATTCCAGTAGAAGGAAGAGGCTTAGTCAGAGCAAAGCATGGTAAGTTCAATAACTTCTTATATGTGCCCTCCCTTGTTGCTAACCTATTGTCTGTTTACCAGATGACACATATAGGCTCTCCCAAGAGAGTTACATTCAATTCAGAATTAGTTGAGATTACAGAAAAAGCCTCTGGAAAGATTGTAGTGAAAGGTATTGCAAATCACTTTACCAAATCTTATGAGTTCTCACATTTCTAACCTATTTCTCCTCCTACAACTTTATTGTCTCATGCTAACAACACTAGCAAGATTTGGCATGAGAGATTTGGCCATCTCAAGTTCAAATATTTGAAGCAGCTCCATAATGATAAAATGGTTGAAGGTTTTCCCTCCATCCAAACTTCTGATGGAGTATGTGTTGGTTTCTTGGTAGGTAAGAATTTAGAAAATAAGTATGATGTTGGAAAGAAACATAGAGCTACCTCTACAATTGATTTGATACATAGTGATGTAGTAGGACCTATGCCGATAAAATCCATTAATGGTTGCAGGTACTTCCTCATTTTTATTCATGATTGTTCACGGTACTATTGGATCTACTTCATGAAATAAAAATCAGATTTTTTTGAGACTTCTAATGTTTTTAAAGCTATGGTTGAGAACAGTTTCAATAAGAATATCATGTCAATTAGATCCAATAAGGGAGGAGACTACATCAAAGGATATTTCCAGAGTTTCTGTGAATTAGAGGGGATTCGAATGGAACACTCAGTTCCATACACACCACAGCAAGATGGTGTGGCTGAGAGGAAGAACATATCACTAAATGAGATGGCAACATGCCTTCTCCATGCCAAGCATCTACCTCCTTCTATTTGGGCTGAAGAAGTAAATTATGCTTCATATTTGCACAATAGGGTGCCCCACAAGTCAGTGGTTGGGTTGACTCCATTCAAAGCACTACATGGGTATAAGCACAAGGTCTCTCATATGAGAGATTTTGGTTCAAAAGATTGGGCCAGAATACCACTTGACAAGAGGAAGGACTTCCAAGTCCAAAGCAAATAATGCATTCTATAGGGATATGAAGAAGATGTAAAATATTACAAACTGATGGAGGTTTCTACCAAAAGATGCTTCATTGAAATAAGTGTCCAGTTCGAAGAAGATCAACTACACAATACTCCTCCAACAGCACAAGAAGGTATAACTATTTCTCCACCTATTTTTTATAATGACGATGATGTGCTATAGGTTTCATATTCAGATGAAGAAGATCACATTCAACATGATCCTGTTATTGAGACTGAATCTCAAGAGATTCTAGATCAAGATCCAGTACCTATTCCTAATCAAAATCCTAAACCCAGATGGTCTCAAAAGCTTATTGATGCAGCTAGAAGAGGTGTTGGAGATCCAAAAGACAAAAGAAGAACAAGGTACTAGTATGAAAATGAGCATGTTGCACTATCTCTCACATATTCGCTCTCTACAATATGGTGCAACAAAGTTCCAGGTCGGTGCTACTTGATGATGGTGAATGATTAGCTACATGTCCCACAGAAGAAGAAACTTTATCATTCCATACCTTCAGCATCTAGAAGAGAGAAACATAGTCATTATTTCATGATTAAATTGAGAGGTCCACTGATGGACCATGCTGCTGCATAGAGCTGAAATTTTGCATCAGTATTTTTTCTCATGTTATTTTTCTAAGGAGGAATATTCTTTCTTCTAAATATAGCTTGTAGATTTCTATTTTCCTTCTTATTTTTGAGGGGGGGGGGGGGTTCCCATGAGGTTTTACCTTGTTTCCTAAGTTGTATTAAGCAACAATTTTTATTATCTTTTAGATTGTATTTGGGTGACCTATGGTCTTGTTACTAGGGCCCACAGTTTTCCAAGTTAGGATTTAGGGGGGGTGTTAGGATTATTAATCCTCCCTTGGTCATATGTCTATTAGATTAATTATTTCCTAACTTAGGAACCTTAATTAAATATTTGGGTCCACTAGTACAATTGGGTCCACTTGGCCCAATGGGGCCACATGTACCAGTCACTAGAGTGTGGGGAAAACTGCTTTAGGTTAATTGCCACATACTACATGTGCATGCATTAGTTTGGGTGCCTCCTACACCAATCCATAGATTTTAGGAGCCACTGGGAGTCCTGGCACCAACCTACTTCAGTTAGTTGGAGTTAGTACTAGTTATTCTCCGTTAGCCCTCAGTTACTTTTAGTTAGTTCTCAAACAGTTAGCTAGTGCATGTATTGCATGGATAATGCATGGATGCATGTGGAGTAGGCGCCTTTTCCCACCTAACACACTTAGTTTCACTGAGTTAACTAGTTGTCACTGTTTGTTTGAGCTGGTTGGACATCTAGGAATTGATTTTGGACTATGATATTGATTGGGAGACGATGAGTTAGAGATTCAATTAGATACAATCATATCCACGAGGGAGATTCAAATTCATATCCCATGCATTAGAATTATTTCCTATGTAAACTATTATAACACTGGATATTATTATTGTGAATGAGATTGTAATTTCTTGAGCAATACTTGTATGATTTCTATGTGGTTTGTTTTGTTCAGCTTGTATCTTCATTCTCCATCTATTTGCACCAAACATTATTAGAAATGTCTACTTGAATTCCATTCAAGTTCTAATATTTGGATTGTCCAATTTTTCACATAACTCTAGTGTTAGGGAATGTTACATTCCACACATATTTATTTTGCAGATCTTATTATAGACCAGTGAACTCTGTCTCTTGAATGATCTGGGTTGTCCAAAATTTCATTAGCACTTCCACTACTTGATTTGCAGATCCGTCCAAATCTTCTTGGTGCTTTGGACTATTATCTACCACTGCTTGCTCTATGGATCTTTCCCCTCTCGTCGACCCTGTCACCAGTTTTCTATTCGACTTTTTAATTCCTATATTTCACTAAGTTCACCCTATCATCATGTCTTACTCGTTATTCCTTTGTCATTGTTGAAATCCTTTGACATCATTTGGCAATCACGTAATAGATCCTTTGTCTTTTACTGAGTTCATCTTGCTATTATGGCTATTGGTTATCTCTTTGTCATTCCTGAACTCCTCTAACATCAATCATAACTATATTCTCAAGAATATCCCCATTTCGCATTGATGGTATCATCTAACCATTCTCCCCCTTTCACAACAATGACAAAGGATAACCTAAGTGAAATTCATAGACTCCCCCTATCACTGTGCTTCCTTCTGCCTCATTATTGAGTCTCTCTTAGTTTACTTGAAGCCAATTCTATGCACCTTTTCTCTATGTCAACCATGTACCAGTCTTACCGTTTAACCCTGGTCATCTCTTTTCTTTGAGGAATATAGCTTTCATAATACTTCAACATTAGATACCAATTGAATTTTTCTTAGATACCAATTGGAATTTTCTGAATTTAAGTCTCCCTAAGTATATGATCCCTCCCAATTTTATTTTCAGGGTTCTCTTTTGATCATGAGAGATATTTAGAAAATAATTCTACAATCATCATCATATACTTCTTCATCACCTTCATTTTCATCTTCATCGGTGTATTCTCTTACATCTCCATCTTTCTTTTCCTCATAATGGATGTCATTTTTATGTATGGCACTATTATGCTCACCATCATTTTTGGAGACCTCACTGATGTCTCAATTTTGTGTTTCTTTTGATTATTCGTAACTTTCCTTTCTTCTCCATAGCCTTTTCTGAGATGCCCTACCTGCTGATCTTCTATTTCCTTTTTTCTTTGATTCCATACATTGATCTTTTCCCTTGGTTCTGCAATCAATAGCTTTGTGACCAAACTTGTGATAGCAATGAAAAAAACTATATAACTTTCCTTTATGGACATAAAATCTTTGATCTTCCTTATTCTTGGATGCAACACCATAGCTTCTCTCATATTTTATGGAAAAGGAATGTATTGGCTTCTTTCCTTTTTCAAAACATAATCCCAATCTATCATTTGATGATCTTTGGCTACTTAGGATTTAATCTAAGGTCCTTGAGTTGTTCTCAAATTTTGACTCAACAATTTTTTCATAAAGCTTTTCCTTAAGTAGAATAACTTCTTCAAGTCTTTTAAAGTCTTGTATTTTCTCCTTGAACTCCTCATCAATGGTATCCTGGTGTTTCAACATTTTTACTTTGTCCTTGAAGTTAGCAACTTCTTGTTTTAAGCTCTTGGCCTCTTTCATGATATCCATTGTTTGTTGTCTTGAATTTTGCAGTTCTTCTTGGGGGGTCTTGACTTCCTCTTCTTTTGATTTCTACACTTGTTGGTATTTTCAACAATTTTTCTTTCAAAGATTTGTTTGTTATTCTACTTTTTTCAAGTTCCTCAATAACATCTAGGAGTTCTGCCTTTAGTTCCTCCACTCCTTCAATATCTGAGTCATTTTCTGAAATTACTATCTCTATGAATAGACTTCTTTCATTTTCACTTGTATTCTCGAATTTACAAAAACTTGTCTATGTTCTTTGATCAACTGAGTAAAGTTTCTCCAATTTGTTCTAGATTTCCTTAGTTGAGAGACATGGTTCTATATTTTCTTTGATAGGTTGAGGTAATCCATCAAGTATAGCCTCCATTTCCCTTGAGTTATTTTTCTTGGATTCTTTCTGAGATGCACTCCTTATTCTTTTACTGCATATCCTAATGATTGTAAGTATACTCTCATTCTTATGCTCCACAATGCATATCCATCATTATTAAGTACTGGAGCTCTGTTCGATGCAATCCCATCTTGTTGGTCCATAGCATTTTTTAATAGGATCTTCCTTCTAGTGGTTTAGACTATAGTGAAGGATCCTTCTCTAATACTAATTGTTGGAATATTGGATAATAATAGGGGGATCATGAATCAATATTGATAACTTTTGAACAATTTAAACCACTTTTAATTTATTCATTAAAACACAGGTCGACAAGAACACACAAAACAAAAATTTATCGTGGAATCCCAATTGGGTAAACCACCAATACTTTCTATTCCTACAAAATTTTGTTTACAAATAGTTTTTGCTTGCTCCTACAAATAAGGATGGTATTACACCATATTTACCAGAAACTACTAGAAGGAGGCTATGACCCTCTGGTTTATCAGCTACTACTGAAAGGATGCTACGACACCCTGTTTACCAGCTACTACTGGAAGGATGCTGGTACACCCTATTTACTAGCTGCTACTGGAAGGAGGCTATGACCCCCTGCAGGCATATAGCCTTCCCTAGCACCACCCTACCACCCTAGTATGTTTTTATCAAACTTCTAGATATTCTTATGTCTACCTTTGTCTCTATTTTACTTGTTTCTACATCAATATCGACAGCATAGATGATTTCTCTCACTCACCATTCTTTCTATAAATACCCTCTAACACGTTTTCTGTGAATGCATCTATTCACCGTTGCGCCTTTTCATTCTTAGATCGTGCCTCTTCATGAAAACTCAATTCTTCATTTTAAAAATTCTTTAACTCTATTTAGGTTTACTAGTCATAACTTTAGGCAACAAAATCTTGCCAGAATTTTCTCTCTGTAATGATAATTCTTCACAATAAATTCTTCTGAATTTTCCTTTATCTGCAATGATATTTCTGCAATATATCCTTTCCGCAACCATCATGATACTTTTATCCATTACAGGCTCTTTCTTGTCCATTGATGTAACGCACATATTTCCCTCCATAATCATCTTTCCACAATTTCCTTAGCTTTCTGCAATTTCCTTTCTGTAACAACCTTTCCGCACCGTTGATTTCTAGTGGACACTTCCCTGGCTTTTGATCTAAGATCTAATATGGTTTGTGGATTGTTGACGTGTGTTTTGACTATTTTCTCAAAATATCCTTCCACATTTTCCTTTCTACAATTACCTTTCATCTAGATACTTTTGGCACCGTTGATTTCTTATGGACTCCTCCCTAGCCATCGATCTTTAGATCAGATGAAGATTACGGATTGCAGGTTTTCCAAATTTCTTAAAAGTGCTTCTACAATTTTCTATCAGTAAGATTTCTTCATTACCATTGAACTTATGTAAACTCTTTCCTGATCATCATTCTTTAGATAAAATGTGGATTTCATATTGCGGGGTTTCCAAATTTCCTAAAAATACTTCCGCAATCTTTATTTCGCACCGTCAATCTCTTGAAGAGTCTTTCTTGACCATCGATCTTACGGATTGCGGCTTTTCTAATTTTTTTCGAACTACTTCCACAACTCCTTTTCCACAATTGTGCTTTTGTGTAGTCGATCTCTTGGGAAATATTTTCTGATCGTTGATATTATGGAATACGGATTTTGTAATGTGGAACCACACTTTCCAATTTTGGACCTCCACAATTCTCTTTCGCAATTTTTTTTTCTGCATTTCTTCTGAACCATTGATTTCCTTGCGAGTTCACTGTTGACCATTGATCAACCATCAAATGTGGATTATAGATCTTCACTTTTCTTTGTGCAAAAATCATTCACAACCGTTGATTTCTTTGCGGATTCAATCCTAACTATTGATCTACAATCAAATGCTTATTTGTGGATCCTCACTTTTCTTTGTGTAGAAATCATTCATCATCATCGATATTCTCAAAATCGACCTTAGTAATTTCTCTCGACTGGTATGGACTATCCAATTTTTCACTTCACTCTAGCATTCAGGAATGTTAATATCCACACATATTTATTTTGTCGATCTTATTATAGACCATTGATCTCTGTCTCTTGAATGATCTGGGCCATCCAAAATTTCTTTGGTGCTTTCCACTGCTTGATTTGTGGATCCCTCCAAATATTCTTGGCACTTTAGACTGTTATCTACCATTGCTTGCTTTACGGATGTTTCCACTGTCATTAACATTGTCACCAATTTTCTATTCAACTTTGTAATTCATATCTTTCACTAAGTTCACCCTATCATCATGTTTTGCTCTTTATTCC
>LPNX010482703.1:6719-162384 GCA_001517045.1 Pseudotsuga menziesii
CAAGGAAATAAAAAATGCATATGCGATATATCGCATATGCATTTGGTAAATGTTGCATATCGCATATGCGATATATCGCATATGCATTTTGTAAATGTTACATATCGCATATGCGATATTTAACATTACAACACGCATATGCGATATACATTTCCACGAACCTTAGCCTTGTGTTTAGGCTCGGGTTATTCCGAACGTACCATCAATAATGCATATGCGTTCTTGATTTGCACTTCGAAAGTGCGTTTCTGATTTCCTAAGTGGCACCAAAAAGTGGAACCAACTTCGTGCGACTGCCCTTTAAATATTCTATGACCGCCTTGGAAAAAATGGTTTATCACTAAGTTTGTGAGAACTTGTGATTTCCTTACTCAAGAATTCATACTTGATGTAATATTTTTATTTTAATTATTTTACACTTATTTTTGGATGTATTCTAGCATGTATTAAAATTATTTGACTAACAAGGATATTTCTAGAAGATTGAACACCTTTAAAAACTCCTGACACAAACAAATCGCATATCAACATAGACTTTTTATGTGGTTAAAACCCTCAAACAGGAAAATAGTCCATGGTCCCATCCAAATATATTTAGGCAATATATTATGCAAAAGAAGAAACATGTTATAATGAGTCTCTCATAATCGACCATTGAGCAAATGACCCTCCATGCTTTTTAAATACAGATCATGGGCCAATTGAGCATTAAGCCACAGATCAATGGTCATTAATATCAAGGTTAGGATGAACCATCGGATCAATCTATGCCTAGGAAATATTATGACCATTAGATTACATAATTACAAATGCATACTAAGGAAACACAGTTTACCTAAAGACACATTATACCAAAATGATCTTAAACTAACTCCTAAGTGTCTAAATATCATAACAAAAATACATAGAAGAGTCATTGGAAAATTGATTGACAATGGGTTAAGTATGGGTTGTGAGTATATGTTGTGATATCAAGACTAAAATGTACCATTTGTAAGTTTCTATGTTGTTTTACTTCCCCATTTTCTAATTAATAGAACTAAAAGAAACCTTTATTTTAAATCTATGATTTGTCGTGGCATTTAAAATTTGCAAGAAATAAAGTATCATGGTGGAGCCATTAGAATAGTTATTGAGATATAGAATGACTTTGAAAGAATGTGTATCATTTATGAATAACTTCTTGCTACGATACATTTTTTTATTTACATAACCTTGTAAATGATTTTTTTTTTGCATTATGCCCAGTGATGTAGCTATATTCATTACACATTATTTATATGTTTGTAGAGGGAACATGAAAAGGAGGAACAAATGAAACCAAGCAAGAAAATAGTAGTCCAAGTAACCCAAATACAATATCGGCTACAAGTGATGAATAAATGAAGTGCCATGAAAATAGTTCAAGCATTGAGAACCGTTCAAGTGAAGAATGATGATCAATATATATATAATTGATTCTTAATGCAAATTGTATGTTTTAAAATGATTAGTTGTGAAAATCGGACATTTCGTTTAATGTATTGGACATATTGTTCCATTCGGTTATCAATAACTGTAATAATTATGTATTAACATTTTGATTATTTTCAGCTTTTTTATTATTCTATCTTTTATGAAAAAAGGTCTCTTATTCATAATATATAATAAAATGGGTTTCTTATTATATTGCATTGTTCAAAGTTGTAAAATTTTATATTACTGATTAAATATGTGGATGATTAAATATTGCAATGAACAAATGTGTAATCCGATGGTATAACACAATAATACAATCATTATATCTAAGCATAATAGATAAAATTAGAATATCAATATTATTAATAAAATTAGTTCATCTTGGATTTTTTTTTAATGAATTGAACTCAATATATGCCGTGAGGCACATGGCATTCATGCATGTATTTTATTCCTTCTAAAAAATTATCTTAAGTGCTTTTAAACCTATAAACCACATCGGTGCTTCTATATGATATAAGAACTTGGGTTCTTATATAAACCTAGTGCACGGGTGCACATTTTTTTAAAAGCACATCCATATAACCATTGAAGGATCGCTATCTACATCAAATTTAGTGGCATTTTCAGTGTGCACATACTGATAATCACTAGTGCATCTTTGTGAAACCTATGTACCCGTGTAGTAAAAAAAACACTATGCACTAGCGTTACGAGAGGTTGATTTATTTACCTTGAATATCAATATCAAACAGGTTGTATTACACCATTCGATCATAGTTAAGGTATACGATATTATGTACGCCAATAAATTGAAAGGGAAGAATACTAGCACCTCTAATGTGGGCTTCACTAGCGTGTCGATGAATTTGTTTAAATAGATATAATGATAGAAAGGAATGGTTTCCTTTGGTCTTTTTTTAATCCATTATTTTATTTATTGGGAGACCATTTGCCAACTTATCCAAAATTTAAATGTTGCAACATAAGAACTTTACTCTATGTGGATTTTTTACAAAACTCATTGTTGTATCTATTTTTCACTTAAAATTCAACCCCCTATAAGTACAATTTTCTACTCATTATATGTTATTAATATTTAATTAATATTATTATTTATAAATAAATAGATTATTAGGTTATTAGTAAAAAGGAGCAACCCTTTGCTATGCTTGCTCAAGCCTTATAAAGGCAAGCTTATTGTAATTTTATAATCATCTATCATATTTTTCTTATTTATCATTCAATATAAAAGTCAGGTTCAACTATTAAGACTCCAACCCGATACAGTTATTCCAAGTGGTATCAGAGCAGGTTCGCTCCTTCAGCATAAGCTCGGATTTGGCTCAACCTCCATCTCTTATCCCCATGATGTTGTTCCGATGTCTTTCTTCTTCTTTGCTACCACTCCCTCCTCCCTCTCGCTACCTCCCTCCTCCACGCGTTCCACATATCCTTCGCTACTCACGTTGGGCTCTCCTCCAACGACGCTCAACTCCTCCCCACCATCTCAAGCTCCCTCTCGCTGCTCCACTGCCGTAGTGGGCATCAAAACCTCACCTACCCGCCTCTTTGCTGCACAATGCCACCTGTGCGCCACCCTCCTGCACACACCTCTGCTCCCCCCTAACTCCACAGCCGTCATCCTGCACATCTCTCGTGCTCCGCTCCTCACTCTTCCTCACTCACCCTCCACGCTGCTCCTCTACTTTCTCCTCACTCACCCTCCACGCTACTCCTCTACCAGTTCCGCCTGCTCCTCATTCACACCAAGCTTCCCATCAGCCCACGCTCTCCCCAACAATTGCCAACCTCACCACGTCGTTGCTCCACCTCTACCTCCATGACGTAAAAAAACAAAAACAAATATATTATAATATACTATAATATAATATATTTATAATAATTCAATTTTGTTATTAAATTAAAACAAAATAATAATATAAATATTTTTTTATTTAATAGTTAATTAAATAATTAATTATTATCCTTAAAATCTCACCATCCTTAGCAAAAGTATTTTTCCACCCCTCACAAGCCAAAATAGCATCAAAGTACACACCTCTGCATACAAGGTCCAATATCATGGCGAAACTAAAAGAGCAAATGGAAAAAATGGAGAAGGACATAAAATCCCTCGTCGCTAACCAAAAAATATTGAAGGAGGAGATGAAAAATAACAATACAATGCTTAAAAAGGAAATCAAAGACGAAGTTGTTCTAGTACTAGAAAGAAGGCTAGATGAAAAATTTGACATCCTGAACGAAAAACAAAAAGACCTGGATGACAAAATGAGCACTATGACTCAAAACATAAACACCATAATGCAGAGCTTGAGCACCATGATGCAAAACCATAATACATTAATGGAGGTGTTACAAAGACTAATGCCTAAGACATACCAAGTTAGCAGTCCAGACATGCTAGATACCTCATTTCATGTTTCCACACAGGAAGCACTTGCCAAGAATCAAGAAGAATTGCAAAAGGAAATACAGATTAACAATGCGACGCTTGAGCAAGAGATAGAAACAAAAGTACTGCCAGATATGGAGGCATGATTCAATAGAAAAATAGACGCTATTAGTAAGATAGTAGAGAATAAAAAGGCTAAAAATCACCTCCAACAACGAAGCAGTTCAAATATGTCACTTGTATCCTTCGGTAGTTTCAAGCCACCATCAAACTATAAAGAAAAAGGCAATCAATATCATCCTTACATAGTGTACCCACCTAAGGAAAAATTAGAGTTGTCGAAATACAATGGAAGTGAATACCAATGTGTTGCTTGGATAAACAAGGCGGAAGAATACTTCGACATTTACAATATTCAATCTGACGAGGAGAAGGTGAAATATGTGTCAATGCATATGGAAGGGAGCGCCTATAATTGGTACATATGGTGGAAGAGCGACAATTTTTCGTACACCTGGAACTTGTTCAAAAATGATTTTTTTAATAGATTTCAAGGAATCAAAGAAGATAAAATTTTTAGTATAATTACTAGATTACAGCAGGTTGGAAGTGTTATCCCTAAAGTTGAACCTAGACTACAGGGGTTCAAGCTTAAGGAAATATTTTTCAAAAATGTACAAATCAATTAAATCAAAATGAAAACCAAGCTAGTATGCAATCAAGGCTATTGGAAAATCACACAATTATTAAATAACTAAACTGGTATAACATGAAAGCTATAAGAAAATGAAACAATTATCAAAGAACAGGCTGGTGTGAAATGAGAGCTATAAGAAGAATTATGAATTTATACAGGGACTGTATAACATAAAATCAAACACAAGGTCCAATATCTCAGTAACTATGATCATAAAGTCATAAAATGAAACTGCCTCTGTTTTTTGAAAATATAAAGGATAATTATGTTTCAAAATAAGAATCACTGTAATGGAATCGAACTGACCATATACATGATAAGTTACAGGAAACACAATTCATATCATACCTAGGCAAATTATAATCATGCTCATTCAAAATAGAACCTGTATTGAAGCTGTAAGAGAATTATGTTATACAGACAGTGATCAAAGCTGGGCTTTCATAACTCTAAAAACCAACCCCAGTCCCCTTTTCTTCCCATAGGCTTACAATGACTAAATAGATTTAGAAACAAAATAGATTTGTTTTAGATCCTACATTATTGCTAACTGATCCTAAGATCTTGCTATGAATCATCCCTCAAATCCCTCAAGCGTATGACAAGGCAGATTCGGTTAAGCCTAGAATATGATCTATTCTGTATGCTGTGAAATATTTCCCTATCTGTGCCAGTTGTGATTTCCACCAGGCATAATTATCTTTGGACATTTCCTCCAGTAATGTTGATTTCAACCTGCAATAAACAAACTTGGGCATCCCCATCATATCCTGCAATTATGGCCACCTCAGAGTATCATCTCAACATGTTGTGTGAAGGATACAGTATCAATGACTCCTCGACTCAAAAGGTCGGTCAATGGCCATGTAGGAGGCTACGTTGTTGGCAGTGATGCACCATCAAACAGTTTCAATGCCGTGTGGCATCATCTAGCATTTTTCCTGCCATAATAATCTTTCTTGAAGACAAGTGTTCAAGAGCGTTGAGGTAAGAGAATGCATCTCTTCTTTGAGCATAACCTTGTCCATGATATCGGCCTCTTCACACGACCTTCTCCATGATATTTGTCTCTTGCATAACTCTTCACGCGGCCTTTCTTTGCTCGCCTTCTCTGAACAGAACAACATCTCAGCAAACGGGTTCCTTTTAATGAGGTCATCTTCAGACTCTGCCTCAGATCTTTGACCCACCATAGAATCCAAAGTATGCTTATTGAATACAAATTGCGACACACACTTACTTGACCGCTTCTCAAAAGGAGTAATAGGACCATGACTATTTAAGACTGTTGACCTCTGTTTCCCATTAGAAAGCCTTCTATTTGTACTGGGATTTTTAATAACAGAGGATGGAGACAATGCATCTGGTGTATTTTGCGAAGTGGAGACAACTGTTTGTTGAACTGGAGTTTACAGCAGCTTCTTTTCATTACTTTCTTGTTCATCATTCAAAAGCATGTCAATGTCGTTACTGGAATAGAAGTGCAAATCTGTTTCTTGTTTAATAAAATATTATTTTTGCTCATTTTGCAGATGTTGATGGAAACCATCCATTTGAGAGCTCTGTACCTTAGAGCCATCCAGTTGCATAGTAAACCTCCCAACCTGACACCAGCTCTGAAGGATTCACCTCGAAGTTGATGCAAAATGCAGTGCGCTTCTGTAATATGTCTTCCTCATCCTCCAGCGCGAACCCATTTTGGGTAAACTCTACTTTGATTTGTTGATCCATAAGGGCGTGAAAACAGTCAACAAGAACCAGCAAAATTGTGAACAGCAACCTCATAGTCATATTTTCATACTTTGGTGCCATGATAGAAATCAGAAGACAAATCGTGGTTGTCACTTCATGCATAAATCCTCTTCTCTGTACAGATCTTCATTAATAGAATTGTAAGTTTCAACAATGAAATCAAGCAGTTGTTTTGCAATCTCTGTATTAAAACTCTTTTCAATGGGAAGTGCTCGATACAGCTAAATCCACGACCTGCTGGGACATTGAGAATACTATAAAAAATTTTGAGACTATTGTTGCATGTGCCCATCCATTGGGATTGAAGTAGCCATGCCACACTGTGTATGAACACCAAGCAAAGATGAAGCTACACAAGAAGAGGGGCAATGTGACTGATGATGGAAATCATATACTGGCACAAGCATTTCATTAGTAATTTGTACTTCAATCTCTCTTTGTGACGATTCCATATATCCACCACGGTGTGCCGCCAGAAGGCCCTTCAAACTGAGTGGTCACTTTGACATTTGGATGCTGCCAGAAACTGAAATTTTGCTGGAGTAGATCTGATGATAACAGGAAGCATTGAGGAATTCACACATCAGTGGGAATCCTTATCGACACGAGTATTTGGGTTGTGTGACAAGCAAAGACTCAAAACCTATTTAGGATGTCTTAAACCATACCTCCAAAAATTAGTTAAAGTTACATCACATACCTAACGTAGAAGTAGCAAGACATAAAGCAAAATCTGCACAACGCAAATTGGAAGGAATAAAAACAAGAGGCAATAACCATTATCGAAAAGAAAAAAGAGACATAATTTAGGTATTGTAAAGATACTTGGTCACCTGACCATCAATGCCACAAACCTCAACCATATGCCTATGAAATGGAAAATAGGTTGAAGTCATCTAACAGTTACTCTAATAATAGAAAAAAGAAGAAAAACATATGTCGTCGATGCGGTGATGACTAGACCCCAAGCCATAAATGTAGGAATAGTCATACAATACAATGCAGAATCATCAACGTAAAGGAAGTGAAAGTCTCTGCATAAGAAGTATCATTTGATTCTAGTACTGACACCGAATCTGAATGAAGGATGACATTAGGAAAATGCTCAAGCTTTGATGACAAAGATTTCCTAAGCGAAAGGCAATGTTGTCAATGTTTAATTAATATTATTATTTATAAATAAATAGATTATTAGGTTACTAGTGAAAGGGAGTAACCCTTCACTATGCTTGCTCAAGCCTTATAAAGGAGAGCTTATTGTAATTTTATAATCATCTATCATATTATTCTTATTTATCATTCAATATGAAAGTGGGATTCGACTATTAAGACTCCAACTGGATACGGTTGTTCTATTATACAAAATCTTGTTGCATTTTGATTCAATTTAATGGATTTGTGTCTAGCTCTAACTATGGAAACATGCTCAGGGGCTCCGACATTTTTAAAGACATGTTTGGTAAAACTTTCCCAAATATCTTTTAGTTTTAATGATATTTTATCTTCCTTTATTGCATTTTTCCCTAGGGAATTGCTAGGTTGTAAGTTTGTGATCCTCCACCTTCTACACGATGCTTATATGCATAAATAAATCATTCCACCATGAGCTAGGAGGTAGAATCGAGTAAAATGGGGAACACGAGATTGGTCAAATCAAAGCTTCTTGAGCATCAACGATATGCATTTATAGAGATGTTAAAGGAAACACTATCACAATAAACTTACCACGATAATTGTTCAGATGTTGAAAAATTGTTACAAAGTCGTTATGTATAAAAAATTTAGAACATAGTTTACACAGTAAAATATAATTTTTTTTTCAAAGTTTACTAAATGTTATAGATATTTTTGTTATTATTTTTATTTTTCTCATTAATATATTATTTTTTATAATGTTTTAATTTAAAAATTAATTACGTATTATATTATATATGGAGTTAAATTTTGGTGGATACTCGAAATTACATAATCTTTGTCTAGCCTAAATAATGATGGAGAACAGGGGGCGATAGTGGTACTAGGTATCTTAAAGATATTATAAGGGACTCAAAGTATCTTTTTGGTCTTAGAGTAAGATCTAAGACCAATTCATTTGTTATCAACTAACAACTCATTTTTATTGGACATACAAAATCAAACTAACAATCCCAAACCCGGATACATTTGACAAAAATGGAAATATGTCCTCTTATGAACCACCAATACATTATTTAAATATTAATTTTTTAAAATAATGATGATAAGTTACCTCACATTTATAAATAGTAACTAGTAATAATTGTCTTCATTATAAGTTTAACAGTTAAATTATAATAAATTATACCATTATTTTAAAAACTACAATGTTTAAAAATTAAAATAATATTATATTCCTAATTTTTTAAAATAATGATGATAAGTTACCTCACATTTAAAAATAGTAACTAGTAATAATTGTCTCATTATAAGTTTAACAGTTAAATTATAATAAATTATACCATTATTTTAAAAACTACAATGTTTAAAAATTAAAATAATATTATATTCCTATAATATCCATTTTATCCATGTATCTTTCATCTCTATACTTTGAAGGAGAATTGTTTATAGAGCAAAGAGGGACGAGATGGAAATTGGGCTAAGAATAAAATAACATCACGTGATGGGATAATTAGATACGTAATGTTGTGGTAAGGGAGGTTTAACCTTTGGAGTACAATGCACTCCACCAACATGTGTTAGCATTTGATGTTAAAGTAAAGACGAGGAAGGCTATTCCATGAACAGATGATTGACATATTGAAATTGTGAGTCATAGTGAAGTGAGTCATAAACAAATGTTTTCTATTCCTCAAGAAGGTTCGATACATCTTCAAATCGTAATCGTTAGTCATAGACAATAATCAAATGATGGAAATGTTAAATAAATATGATCGAGATAACATAAGCATTTGTTTTCAATGCCTAATCATAGGGTGGCTCAATGTTTATGATGAACCACAAATCACATATTCATAAAGGGTGGGTCATTATATATATGGGAATCATAAATCTTTAAATAATAATAATAATAAAGGTGGGTATAAATTTTTAAAATAATAATAAAGGTGGGTTAAGATTATTAATATACCTTTAATTTTTAAGGATATAATAAAATAAAAAAATTAAATTGAAACGTTAAATATATAATTTAAATAATATAAACAATTGTTTTCAATTCTTAATCTTAGATAGGGTCAATGCCTATGTATGTGATGACCTATACATCTAGTGTGGGTCATCACATACATAGGAGTTGTAATCATATATTTTTTTAAGAAATAAAAAATAAGGTTGGGTTATGTTTATTAGTCTAACTCAACCTTCGAAGGATGCAATGGAATCAAATTGAAATTTGTGATTAGTGAATGCATGATAAAGTAAAAACCATTTTGGTAATGTAACACAATATAATGCAATAATATTGCATAAAATATAGTCAAATGGGCAAAGAACTAGTTGATGCAATGATTTTCATGGCAATAAGACTCATTTAAGGTGGGTCATCACATAGATAGGAATCATAGTATTAAAATAAAAGTTAGGTTTATTAATGTAACTGAATCTTCCAAGGATGTAATGGAATCAAATTGAAATTTGTGAATAAAGAATGCATTACGAAGTATAATTTTTTAATGTGGTACACTATAATGCAAAAATATTGCATAAAAAAGAGCCAAAGGGGCCAAATTGATTACGGGAAAAGAACTAGTTGATGCAGTGACCTTCATGACAATAAGACTCATCTTGGGTGGGCCATCAAATACATCGGAATGATAGAATTTTGGAAAACAAAAAAGTAAAGTTATGTTAGGTTTCTTAATGTAACTCAACCTTCTAAAGATGTAATGAAATCAACTCGAAATTTGTGAATCGAGGCTGCATTATAAAGTATAACAAAGTGTGAATATGATTTTGCATACTCTTCGTAGATGCGAAATTTAACCTCTCAAGTAATAATATGTGCATCAAATATGCAAATGAAAAAACGCAACCGCATAAGTTGTCATATAACTTGTGTTGTTTCATGGTGCACAATGCTTGTTGAATGTCCTTTGCATATTCTTCTTATGGTATGTTGAAGTTGAAGATGTTATTTAGGTATACAACCACAAAATGATTGTTCAATGGTCATATAATATCCTCCATCATTCTTGTGAGCATTGTTGGTGCAATAGTTAAGATGAAAGACATGGTCAGCCACTCAAAGAAACCTTCCTTAGAATTTAAGGTTGTCTTCCACACATTATTTGGCTTTATTGGAACCTAGGATATTTTTACTTAAGATCTATTTTGTTGAAAAACTTGGCACCTTTGGGATGATGGAGGATATCACCAATTTGAGTGACGAAGCCCTATATTTTGACTCTGATTTTATTTAATGTTTTGTAGTCAACAAATCGTTAGCATATCCTGTCCTTTTTTAAATCTAACACGTTTGGGTTCTCATATGATAAAGTGATTTATTAAACGTGGCTCTTTTGTATTACCTCATCAATTAAACCCTCCAATGGGGCACTAAATGAGAACATGTAGATTGAGTTAGAAGCTCAGCTATTGGGTGTCATAATCATAAAAAAAACATAGGAGGGATCTAAAAATTGAATCAAAAGTTCATGACCTAGAAATTGCAATTGAAAGTATTGAGGCCATTTATGACATGTCTCTAGATGATCACTTAAATAAGTGAAGGTCGATGAACCTAATTAAGGTATTGGTGAAGTCTGTTAAACCTCCACTAAGGGTGTTAAACTCTCTATTTCCCTCCTTTACTCCACTAATATCAAGATTTAGTTTCCATTATTTCGTTTATATTTATGGTCAAAGAAATATTTTAAAGCAAAAGCTGTGCACAACTTATTCCTCTGCGCAACAAGTGAAGAATGCCCAAAGTTTTTATTATTAAACTCTCACAACTACCTAAAAGAGTGAATTAATAAGTGATCGAGATCAAGATCTGTTGTTTGGTCTTTATCTGAACCTAATCTCTCCTTTTAAAATATGGAAATATGTATTCTTGTACCTCTATCATAGAATGGATGTGTAGTCTCATCTACAGATGCTTTTCCTTTTTTCCACTATAGATTATCTAAACCTAATCTCTCCTTTCAAAATAAAATATGGAAGTTTGTAATCTTGTCACCTCCATCATAGAATGGATGTGCAGTCTCATCAATTTTTGCAGTTTCAATTTTGTGGCGTAATAGTGTTACTGATAATTATGCATTGATAACTGATAACTATACATAGTAAATAACTGATAATTAATTGATAAATTAACTCATTATTGGTAACATGGATAACAGATTTTAATATCATTCAATCTAAAGGTATCGATTTCATATTACATAAAACTGTTAAAAAACATTCTTATTCTGAATATGCTAAAGCCCTACAGGGAGTTGGTTGTATTTACGATATCATGATGTTAACCACAGAAGATGATGTTGTAATTAGAACCAGAAGGGTAGGTGTAGGGTATTAGTGGCATTGTTGTTGGCATAGTTGTAGACCTATGGGAACTTCCTCTTGAAGAATTTGGAATAGTTGGTGGAGGGAAGTTGTTGAGGTAGGCCCATGTTCAACAGTATTGAGGTGAACTGAAAACATTACAAGCACTCTTGAATCTATTGGATAATCCTTTGGGAATTCATTGTAAATAATATTTCAGTTATTAGCTAGTAAATTCTTATTAGTAATCTCGTTATCTAATTGTACTTAACATTTTTTATTTCCTTTATATTTAATACTCTTCTATAAAATAATTCATTCATTGCAGAGGTTCTTCACGACCTGTGTTTCAGTGGTATTAGAGCAAGGAAGCGAAGCATTGATGATAAATACTTGGTGAGAGAGAAGGATCCCATCAAGGGGGATCCAGCAAAGGAGTTATCACCAAGAAAGGAGAGCTTCTTAGTAAAGATTGCGTAAGAAAGGTTGCACATAAAGGGGATACTGTACATAAATTGTTTCGGTAATTGTTTAGAAGAATTATTTACTTACTTTTTAAGAAAGAAAAAAGGAGGAGAGACGCCATTTATATTTGTGTGCAATGGTTTCCTTAAATAAACTATCAAATATTTGGGGAATTCTTTTTAGAAAATAAAAGTTTTTAAGTCGTCATATATATTCACGTACAAGGTTTTTTTTA
The DNA here is from genome assembly GCA_001517045.1 of Pseudotsuga menziesii. Lineage (NCBI taxonomy): Eukaryota > Viridiplantae > Streptophyta > Pinopsida > Pinales > Pinaceae > Pseudotsuga > Pseudotsuga menziesii. Next base: position 19,212 of record LPNX010482703.1, read on the forward strand.
ATTGAATTATTAAAGATTTGGGAAAATATTTTTAGAAGATAAAAATATTTTAAAGAACATCCGCGGAGAGGAAAGAATATCTCAGACTGTTATTTGTACACAATAAATTTCAATGAATTCTTTAATTTCAATTGTTGGAGTAATCTTGTCTACTAAGGAAAATGATCATGAATGGTTTTGTAAAGTTAAAAATACCCTTATTTGTAATGACATGTGGGATGGAATTTGTGGAAAATGAGAATTTTGAAGATAACAAAGATGGATATGCAATAGATGAAGTGGATAAAAGTGCACCAATACCACCTACTAATACCAAAGAGCTAGCATTATGGAAAATCAAGGACAAGAAGGCTTATGCCTTGATGATTTCCTATGTAAGTGAAGAAGTAGACATTTAGTTTCTAGCAAAAGTGCTAGGGAATAATTAAAGAAACTAAAATATTTGTATGATTCACATTCTGAGTTTGAAATCATACAATTGTTAATGAATTTATTCAACTTAGAATTAAAAGATAATGATCCATTGAAACTTGCTTCTGAAATTAGATCTATTTTCCATGATATTGATGCAACTGGTGTAAAAGTTGGCATTCAATTTACAACATTTATTAAAAAAGTCTACCCTTTCTATATTCACTATTTAGAATCACTTCAAGCTAGTGGCCAGATGAAATCTATAACCTTTGAAAAACTTGTTCAGAAAATAACAAAAAAAGAGAAAGAATTTGGGAAGAGGCAGTCTAATCTCAATGAAGAAACTTTGTGTCTTGCACAAAAAGGACATAAATCAAAAGAAGAATCTGCGAAGGAAGAAAATAGAAGCAAAGGTCAAGGTAGAGGACAAAGAGGAAAGTACAAAGGGGGGGATATTGATTCAAGGAGATAAAAAATATTATAGATATGGAAAAACTAGTCATACTTCCAGTTATTATAGAACATCTTGGGAGAAAATTGTTAACAAGAAAGAGCAAATACAAGATAAAGGAAACGATAAAGGTAACCCTCCTGAATCTCCACTTTATGTTGTTGCACATTGTAATCATGGAATTTCAGAAGCTTTTAATACTTCATTTTAATGGAATGACATTTGGTTATTAGATACTGGAGCAACATGCCATATGACATAGTAGAAAAGACTTACTTGAGACATTTAGTGATCAAATTGATGGGATAGTACATTTAGAAGATAAGTCTCAGTTAAACCCTCCAAGAGGGCACTAGAGGCACAAGGGTTGTGTGGAGGGTTCAGATCCACCCACTTATGGGAAGAGGAGGTGACATAGTGCTACAATGGACTCACTGTGGCTAGACGTGGAGTGACTGCTTGGGGGGGTCACCAACTCATGGTAAAAAAGATGTAAAAAAAAGAAGAAAACAATGACACAAGGGGGCTCATGTTGAGCGAATTCGAGAATATAACCTCTTGAGGTAGAGCCCATTGCGAGGATTCTTCAAAAGGTGGCCACTAGAGTCAGCAAGGAGATATTCCCCCTTTCCGAGACATTGATGGATGAAATATGGGCCATACCACATGTTGTAATGGATAATCCACCTAATAACCTAGGTCTGGGGGGTTACCAACATACTCATGACTTGCACACAGTTTGACTTTAAAAGCACAGAATAGGAAATAGGAAAGTAGACGGAACTTACTTGTAAAATACGAAGGTTGATCCAAGGTAGCTTCTCCCTCTTTGATCTACTTCCAAAGTCTCCAGGATAGTTCCTCCTTCACCTGTCAATAAACACTCTTCCAAATACAAATCAATTCATATATATAGATGCAGGTTAGGCAAATCATATATTGTATTGAAATGTAAACATTTACCAATCCACAAGATATGAAACACATATGGAAGAAGTAATATCTTTATTAACAATAATAGAAAGAGCTTAGGTTACAACCCAATGTCTGAACAAGGACTCCTCTGTCACCAAAGGATTTTGAGTTTCTATGCTCCAAAGATTCTGTAGACAATCCACCAGCATAACTTTGCTCTCCAAGTATGTCTATCCAACCCCTTCCCCAAGGCCTCTATTTATATGGATGAAATGAGGCAGTTCTCGAAGGTTAGGGAGGTTGTAGCAGTTAATGGGATTAAGATAAATGAGTAAACTAACATCCCATTAACTCGTATTTTTAAAAATTAATTTTGAGGAAACCATGCGCGGGTCTGCAGTAGAGCAACCCACGTATGATGCGCGACTCTATACAAGTGCAACCCGCGCATACATGTATGCGCGAACTGCTGAACATGATACCCGCGCATGATGCGCGAGATGTCAATAGGGATAGTCGCGCATGCTACTCAAAATATCAAATGGCAAAGTAATCAGCTGGACATATAGGCAATGTGTTTCATCATAAATCAAAGTATAATGAAACTAGGCAAACCTCAATCCATAAGTGTCCTTTTGTGTGCCGACCTGAGGGAAGTCAGCACTCTGACAGAGAGGTGCCAATCAGGTGTATAACAGATGCCCCCTAATGTGTGAGGTCAGAGGGGAACGATGGCCGAAATACATTATAATAATCAACTCTGGAGAGAACTCAGAAATCCAGTGGAGCAGAAGGAGTACCTGAAACAAATACATAGTAATGTCAAATACAAGGTTACATCTGAGGAAGGTATGTTCAATTTACTGGAACACTAGCTCCTTTACAATATTTGAGTACATCATATGATACGGGTAAAGACCACGTATATACAAAGGTGGAGCAAAGCCACAATACAATAATGATGAGTCTTCAAAGATCTGGAAGCCGGATATAGAAATGGAACATAGTCTTGCGCAACTTAGTTCATGAATGAGGAACTAAGGTCTTCATAAAAGATCCCAAAGAACCAGTACAATCCAAGCCATGTGAATAAGGGTAAGCTAAAGTTGAACATGGAAAGGATTCAACAGTTTGTCAACCAATAGATGATAATTGACAACTGAAGCAAAGGAGTTCACCAATGATGAAAGTGAAACCATAGGTACCATCGTCAAAGCTCTAGGTCGTCGTCATCAGGAGATACTGTAACGGAACCATACTGTGATAGGGAAGGCAATAGATCCTCCAACGGATCACAAGAGTGACTAGGAACTGGGCAAAAGAAGGGAGACACAAGTAAATGGATAACAGATATAACAATGATAGGATCAGGTGATAAATCAAACATTGGGTATAATCCTTGAACAGTGAGCACGACACAGAGATGACCCAAGGCAGCATACAATGGATAGATAGAACAACTAGACTTATCTATCATGTAGGAGACATGAGTAGATTCCCCGGGAATAATGGACAAGAGGAGGAGTCAAAAACTCAAAGTGATAGCTGAACACAAGTGTATACTGAAACATGGATATCGGAAGGCAAAAAGTGCTATGTTCAAGGATGACATGCTGCCATTACTGAAAAACAAGATAAAACTTCTTCCTTACCTTCCCTGTTAAGTTTTACGAGTCCAGGAAAGTCAACTCGATTCCCTCTTCATTTTTTAACAAGCTTGAAGAGATGGGAAAATAATGCTTGATACACTGATCCGTGGATTTAATGAGCCCGAAATAGTACATGCTCATGTGGTATTTTCATATTTAGAGAGTCTGAAAATGCCAAGAAGACTCCAGGGGGGTCCTTTTTTGTCCAATTTAGTCTCTTAAGGCCGAAAAAGTATAAAACAAACCTCAAAAGAACTCTCTTAACTTCCGAAGAAGAAAAGGTGAACCTTTTTCGTACTTAGTCGGGGAGGTCCGATAAAGGTTAAATTACCACCTACCCAATGCTCCTTCCATAACAGCATAAAATAGCTTGAGTTTTATGAGTGTGAAGGAAAGCAAGATCACTCGGAAAGATCCATTTGGTTACGAGAAATGGGGCTTACAACAATAAACTCGTTGCTTTGTTCTTTAGTGTTTAATGAGCATGACAAAGACACAAAGTACACTCGGAATCTTTTTCATGTTTGGGTCCAAAGCACGAAAAAGAGAAAACTAAGCTCAAACCGGGCGTTCCTTTTCTGTAAATTTAGTCCCTCAGGTCCGGAAAAGTGATAAACCTATACCTGAGAATACTCTTCTCAATTCCAAAAAAAAAGAGAGTGATCCTTTCTTGTATTATTCCGCATGGTCCGAGAAAGAGATAACCTACCACCAATGCGGATGCCCATTCACATATTCTTAACGAGCTTGAACGGACGAGATAACTCGGCAGTCAAGTCTATTTTTAAGGAGTCAGACCTGGGCCTAAAGAAACTCCATAAGGGTGGGGAGTCCTATAAAGGGATAGCTTGTAAAGAGAGATTCATAAGAAGCTCTATTTGTCATGAAAAGTAGCTATGAGGAAACCCCTGGGCCTGAAACAGTGACAGAAATGAGTATCAAAGGATGGCAATGGCATATAAGAATGATACTCATGAAATGGGGATCCTAGCCACGGAAGAACAATGGTAGAGACAAGGGACTAATGGCTTAAAATACCATAGTCCGTGGCAAAATGTTGAACACTAAGGTTAATGTGGAGTGATAAGTTGCCAACATGTGTTGGGAAGAGCAAAAACCACCCTATAGAAGCATAAACACTTTGAAATAGTTAGTAAACCTGTTCCAAAGCACAAAAAGGTATGGTATTAATCGATTACATTTCAAACTATAGAAAAAACCCACTTTACGAAATAATTTTTTTATAAATAGTTTGAAAAACAAAACATTTCTCACCATTGTACTTTTTAGACCAAAAAGGAGCATTTTACCCTCTATCTTTGATTTCTCGTTGTGGGCAATTGGACCGGTGGAATTCAGATCCGTCAGTGTCAGGTAAATCTACACCCTATGCTCTTTAATTTCATCAAACAATTTTTAGAATTAGTGGTCAATTCAATATAATTCATCAATATAGAAATGGTGAAATGTATGCGTGGGTTGCCGCATAGGAGAATTGCGCATATGCGTTTGATGCACGAGTTGCTGTATAGGGAAGCCGCGCATGGCTCGCGACATGTCCCAATAGACAGTCACGCATACTGCGCTAAAGATAAAAGCTTTGAAAATGATCAAAATTCTTAAATTTCTGTGATGAATTACTGAATCACACTATGTGTTTTTGTCAGGAAAATATGGTGCTGGAGTGGAGGGAGCGGGAACACGAGATGATGGACCAAGCGGCTCTCCAAATCCCACCTACTATCCAAGCATTACAGAATAGTGGGCTATTCAAGTTTTTCTACACATCACCCATGCGGGCCAATGTCCGCATATTGGAGTTCTTGGTCAGTTATTGGGACCATGACCTGGGGATGTTCAACATCCAAGGTGAGACTTTGGATATTACCTCACAGGATATCTATTTCATCTCAGGATTATCACATCGGGGAGCACCGGTGAACCTAGAGGGCACTGGCAGGGGTGGAGACCCCTTGAGTGTCCAGAACTATGTGGATGTATTCTGCAGGCCCAGTACTCCAAAGAAGGGCAGTAGCATTCTCATCGCAGACATACAGGATTTTACATTGCAGGTATTGACTAGTACCGTTGTTAGACTGTCAGGATCAGCAGGACTACATCATGCCACCAGGACTCAGATGAGAGTGGCGGTTGACTGTTTCAGAGGCACTCTATATCACTGGTGCTCGAGAATTTCCCCTCTTATGAAGATGCAATTATCCGATTGCAGGAGGGGGAGACGGAAGAAATTTGGGTATGCTAGTATACTAGTTGCGTTCTTCTTTGAGAGGGTGCCAGCTATGAGCCCTGCGATCCCATTAGAGATCAGACATCCACGTCAGTCGAGGCTAAGCCGGTGGGGTGATATCTTCCTCCGTCACGGAGGAGGAGATGTGGTACAGAGTATGTATGACGACGATTTCTATTCATGGTGGGAACAGGCAGTTGCCAGCATTAGAGCAGTTCCCATATGCCGGATTAGATTTCCGAGGTGATCCAGACCTAGTCCTCCCTCCAGGAGGAGCATGGGGAGAGATGGGTAAGTATTTTATTTTTTATCATTATCAAATTTTTATGGATTTTCTAATGATAGGATATATACATATGCACAAGTCTAACCCTACTCATGTGTCAAAATGCAGATATTGGACCAGTCCTCCCAGTAGGGAACCCACGTACCTTCGTACGTCCTGTAGCAGGAGGAGATCCTGGATTGGTTACGGTACTCGAGGCAAAGCTGACTAGGCTTACTGAGCGGGTACCCACTATATGGATAGAGCATCTCCCTGTAGCTATGCAGGAGTCAGTAGTTGGGGTTCCACTGGTATGGCTACGTCTTTTTAGATGAGTAGCCAGAGCAGTATGTGTATATAGGGATGTAGTGGAGGCTGCCGAAGCCGAGGAGGCTGAGGAAGCCAGGGGGCACAGATATCACGGGGACCAAGGAGGTCCTAGTGGCCATGGCGGGCAGGCTTAGTTTTAGGCATTTTGATGGACTTTGATCCACTTTTGTATATTTTGTACATTTTGGGATCTACGGATCAGACTTGACCTATCCTATGTATGAACAGATATTTACATATATATATATATATGTGTGTGTGTGTTTGGTTGTCAGTTTATTTACAAATGTTTCTTATATATTTGTTGTATATTTTATGGAATGTGTGTGAGATGCCAGTCTAAATTATAATTAGCATATGCATCAGTTAATGAATTTTGGTTTCTTGGAATGTGATTAAAAGTAATAACTTCAAAATGTCTTTCCAGTAAACGTATTTGCATGAACTGACGTAACAATGTAGGATTACGCACCTGGTAAGCTCGATTGAGCTGGGAAACCACCAACTGAGAATCCAAACGGACTTCAAGCTGGGTAATGCCTCATGACAAGGCATCCCATAGAAGCTCAATAATAGCCCTATACTCAGCAACATTATTGGAAGCAGGACCAAGACAAGCACCACCTGCGGCAACAAGCTGTCCTGATGGGGAATAAATAACCCATGCTGCTGAAGCCAGGTTACAAGTGTGATGGCTGCTGCCATCAGCAAAACCTACATATATCTCAGAAGACATCTACAACAACCAGCAGATAGAATAAAAAATGAAACTGACAACCTAATGTACGTAAAAATACATACATTAATATACAAGAAAAAGTGATAAGCCTAGGCATAGTACTTCTTCAAGTAGAGCCCATTTCTAGGCTCAGACAGCTTATTCCCATCATAATCCACTAATTCATATGCGCCTTTACTCAAAACTTTAGACACAACATAGGGTCCCAACCACATGGCCTTAAATTTTCCTGCCCCCAGGGGCTCCTTATCTTGATCCCAGAGCAGGACAAGTTCCCCCTCAGAGAAAACCCGAGGCTTGACCGTTTTATCGTATTGAGATTTAACCCTATTCTTATGAGCCTGATTTGCAGTCAACGCATCTCTACGTTGCTCATCAAGGTGTTCTAAGTGAAGCAATCGTTCTTTAACCTCAGTTGTGTCAGGTAGCACATGAATAGCTATCTGCAAGGATGGGATTTCGCATTCAATCAGCGTAATAGCTTCCACCCCATGAATGAGTTGGAAGGGGGAAAAACCCATAGCAGTTTTGACATTGGTTCGATAAGCCCAAAGAGCAGGATATAACATGATGTGCCAATTTGAACGGGCTGTATCAATAGTACGTTTAAGTATATTTTTTAAAGTTTTGTTTACATCCTCGACCTGACCATTTGCTTGCAGATAATAAGGAGAAGAATGCTCTTGTCGGAATCCGAGCATGGTGGTCAGTTCTGTCATCATGTGATTTTGGAAATGACTGCCATGGTCAGTGACAATCACTTTGGGAATACCAAACCTAGCAATAATCTGATTAAACACGAAGTAAGCTACTGTTTCCCCATTGTATTTGAAAGTAGGCATTGCCTCTGCCCATTTGGTGAAATAGTCGACAGCAACAATGATTTATTTGTGCCCCCCAGCCGAGGCTGGGTTGCATGTCATATAATCAATCCCCCATTTCATGAAGGGGCCTACCGAGACGATGGGAAACAAGGGAGCAGGATGCAACCGCATTTTTCTGGTGTACAGCTGACATGGATGACAGTGTTTCACAGCTTCCACACAATCCTTAAAGATGGTGGGCCAGAAATACCCGCACGTAATATCTTCTGGGCCATTGCTAACCCAGATAAATGACCCCCACACGCTCCGCTATGGGAATCATTTAGGACAATCTCCACTTCCTCATGGGTAAGGCAGCGGTGCAAGACAGAATCTACCCCTCTTCGATATAATGTATCTCCGATTATGAGGTAGTTTTTTGCATGAAGACGTAACTTGCGTCGGTCTTCCCTAGAGTAAGCGGTATGATACTTCAAAGTCTAGAGATATATGAGAATATCTCCGTACCAAGGATCAGAGGTTGCTATAAGGAAGATGTGCTCATCTGGGAATGAGTCATCTTGAATCACTACATCTTCTTCCGTAGGGAATTCTGCTATAAGCTCCGCAAAAACTAAGGACTTTTTGGATTTAGTGGATTGGAACACCAAGTCAAACTCTTGGAGAATGACTATCCACTTATTGAATTTTCCCCCAACAATGCGTCGGGATAAAACATATTGGAAATGGTTTACATCTGCCACTGCAGTAGTGGTCCTCAGTAAGATGTAATGCCGTAACCTCTGTACAGCATAAACAGCCGCTAAGGCTAACTTCTCGACGTGGGAGTACTTAAGCTCAAGCCCAACCAAAGTGCGGATAAGATAATAGACAACATGCTCAACGAGCTTGTCATCCTCCTGAACTAGCACTACCCCAATGGTAGACTCTGACGCGGCCAGATATAATATGAAATCCCTAGAGTAATCTGGCGGGCGCAATAAAGGAGCCGACAACAAAGCTTTCTTTAATGCCTCGAACGCGAGTTGTGCAGTTTCATCCCATACAAATGGGGTGTCCTGCTTAAGCAGGCGCATGAAACCTTTTGTGATCTTGGCATAATTCACTATAAAACTTCGAAGGAAGTTAGAATTTCCTTGTAGACTCTGAAGTTGCCTAAGTGAACGAGGAGGAGGCAGATTTACAATGGCCTCGACTTTTAACGAATCCACCTGTATGCCCCTGCTAGAGATAGTGAATCCAAGCAATCTACCTGATTCGACGCAGAAAACACACTTGTGGGGATTCAAGTGAATTTTATAGTACCTGCATCTCTCAAAAATCAACCTTAAATGCTCTGGATGCTGGATCCTCTTGCGAGAATGAGCAGGCAGATCATCCAGGTAAGGCTCGACAATGGATTTTATATCGTGAAAAGCAAAGTTCATGGCTCGTTGAAAGGTTGCCCCTGCATTTTTCAATCCAAAGGGCATTTTTCTATACGCGAATGTACCCCAAGGGCAAATAAAATCCGTTTTATGCTGGTCTTCCGGTTTGATTTGGATTTGATTGTAGCCGGAAAAACCATCCATAAACGAAAATACTTCACTACCCGCACATGCATCTATGATTTGATCAATAAACGATGTAGGGTAGTTTTCCTTGGGACAGGCTTTGTTAAGGTCTCGAAAGTCCGTACAAACACGAATAGCCCCTTGCTTTTTATCAACGGGGACTGGGTTGGACACCCACTCAGTCAAAGCAACGGGATATATGAAGCCTGCTTTCAACAGCTTTTCTACCTCTGCCTTCACAGTCGCCACTTTACACGGGTTCACGGGGCGTAATTTTTGCCGAACCGGCTTAGCATCAGGATAGGTTGGGATCTCATGTTGAACAATAGATGGATCAATGCCCAGCATCTCCTCATATGACCAGGAAAAGATATCGCGGAATTCCTTGAAAAGGGCAGTATAAATGGCAATCTCCTCCGGAGAGCAGTTTGTACCTATATAGATATTTTCCACAACATCTGGCTTTACGGAGATGTTGATTGGTATAGTAGCGGAAATGTTTGCCATATTCCCCTCAGCAAACACTCCTTCCCTAGGTAACAGGTTAACAGGTGTATCAACATCATCCAACAGTCTCACATGGAACTCTTGGTTTTCTATCTTGCTTAGGTCTGGAAGGAAATAAGATCGGGGATGAATATCCTCACATATCTTATCACATGAACACATAGCTTCCAAAATAGATTCATCTGAAGGAAAAACAGTGTCTAAGCAATCTATGGAATGTAAAGAGTTCTCTGCCCATGCAGGCATATAAACTTCTTCCAGATCATCCGAGACTGTAAGAGGATCTGGAATGGGATCTACAATGGTTTGGGTAATAGCTTGATACACCACTTCCACTGCAGACAAGGGCACTTCCGGTTCCTGAGGGGTTGGGAGAACCCAAGGATCAGTCCTATCGACCACCGAATCAATGGAATCCCCTACAGTAGTAGAACTGAGATAATAGACTGGAGCTAGAATATCGAATGTGCCCATCAATGATGCGTACAGTCCAGCCCCCAAGCTCTGTGCAGCAGGTTTTGCCTAATCAACCAATGGCACAGTGGAATCTTTAGACTCTAAGCGGCCTTTACGAGTAAAATCAAGTTGGTCAACAGTGACCAGCTTGCCCTCATGTGGAAATACCACGACACAAAAGACAACAGATGCAACAGCAGACATTGCATAAGTCCAATTCCTACCCAGAAGCAAATTGTAGTCCAATGGAGCATCAATCACTTCGAATTCAACAGAGACTGCTTTGCCAGCCAGCTTAAGCTCGAAAGCCGGCAGGATACCATGTGGACGGAAAGACCTTCCATCAAAAGCAGTAAGTAAAGTGGTTGATGGGACCAGCTCTGGGGATCCTAGAGCTTTCCAACAAGCCAGGGACATGACACAAGTAGAGGCTCCCTCATCAATAACTGCCCGTCCAATGGTCTTACCACCATGGACAACATCTATCGATAAAGCTACATGGTAAGGGAGGCGAATTTTAAGATCAGAGAACTGAAACTTCGCTGTGAGACCAGAATAATCCATACTACCTAGAGCTACTAAGAGGGCATCCCTTTGAGCGGGACAACTCTGTAGCACCTCCAAAGCTGACATCGCACAAGGAGTCTGAGCCAAGTCTTCAACCACTGAGTAGTTAGAAGCAGCTCAGGAATTTGGGTTATGCAAAGTCTTCTTAAAGATAACTTTGGGTATCTTTGGAATTATTTCCGCATGTTTTTCTATAGTGAGAGGATTGGAAGGTTCAGCCACAGCTTTACCCTTCTCCTCGGTCTCTTTCTCATAGTTCTTGTTCCTGGTTTGTAACAAGGTTGAGGATCTAACCATGTTGATATAATTGGGGTTAGGGGCAGCTTGAGTGCCCCCTGCTACGGTAGAAGCTGAAGCAGAATTCTTCCCTTGGGGAAATGGATCCTTCAAGACAGCCGGCAGTTGACCTTGTAACAGCTTCTGAGCTTGTTCCATGAGGGGACAAAGATGAGTAAGATGGTCCCCTTGGCACAAATTACAAGGGAACTTGACTTTCTTCTTCTCCTTTTTGCCCCCATCAGCATTGTTTGCGGGCTTGGGATTGTTTTGATTTTGGTTTCCCTCTCCCTTTTTTCCTTTCTTCTTCTTCCCGTCAGGCTGCTGATTGCCCTTCGAAGAGGATTGTGCAAAAAAAATTGCACTTTGGGAGGAGGGGGTAGCCTTTGCTTCCTCCACCATAGACTTTTTGACAGACAATTGGTGAAGTTGTTTTGTCAAAGACTCTACAGTGGGAGAGTTTACGGACCCGACCACACCATCGGCATGGGGTCCAGGCTTAGGTTTCTCGGCCTCGTGTGAAGGCCTCTTTGCCTCAGGGATAATTTCATATAGAATCCCATACTGTGAATATATCAAGTCCAACTGCTGGGCCCTGAGTATGGCTTCTTCCTCACTAGTCACTCCTGATGTGGAGACATCCTTAGATATATAGGGCAATAAAGATTTAAGGAACCATTCTAATAGAAATTCAGGAGGAATGGTAGCTTTAATGAGGCTCTTTCGCCTCCTCCACTCTTGGATATGATCTGAGATGTGGGTTGCCTTGTTTTGTCTAAAGGTGGACAACAAGTCCGTTCTGAAATCGTAATGAACTGGAAGCTGAAAGTGGCTAAGGAAAGCGGTAGCCAAGTCCTAGAAGCTGCTAAAAGTAGCAGAAGGTAGCTCAATGTACCATTTTGCTGCAGTTCCTGTCAATGTCCTATGGAACAGCCTAAGTCTCACTAAATCTTCATTCAATGAGTTGGAAGAACACCAAAGATGGAAGGTGGTGGCATGTGCCCCAGGATCTTCACCAGCCTTACCTTCGAATTTAGGGATGTCCGAGGGCAGTTTGGTGGGAACAGGTGGCCACAAGGGGTCATGCCTCACCGGATCGTTCATCAATTTCGATAAGTCTGGCAAGTTCAAAGTTGCCAGAAAAGGAAGCTTTGGCCTAACCAGTGTAGTAGATGTACTAGCTTGGGTATTCGAGGGTCCAGCCCCTGAATGCCCATAGGTAAAGGTGGGGTTTCCCCCAGACACCTTTTGTGAAGTGGGTAGGTTGCTTTGGAATGGGTTCCATCCGTAAGCCACTGCGTTTTAGGTAGGAGGTGCAGTGTAAGTGGTTCGGGCCGTCCCCATAGAAGTTGGGGTTTGAAAGACTGGAGCAGGTATCCCTCCACTAAACAAAGAGAAGGGGGAGCTCGTATATGGGACCGAAATAGGGGTTTGGTAGCCTTGCCCATAAGAGGTGTTGCTACCAAACTACACTCCTACATATGCAGGAGGTGGACCTACGTATGGATTGGATGGGGGTATGTGCCCCCCATTCCAAGGAAATCCTTGAACAAAGGCCGAGGATCCCACCGGACCACTGTGGGTAGGGTAAGGGAAGGAAGAAGGAATTGTAGGCATACTAGGAATCCCAGTAGCCATATCACCAGACATACTTCCAATGTTCGAGTAAACCGGTGGTTGGACCACCCGGCTTGCTGGAGTTAAGGGTGTGGAAGGTAAATTAGATCTAGGGGTACTAACCGGGGGAGGTAGTACCCCTTCAAACGGAAGGGTTGAGGTGAAAACAAATGAACTTTCTCCCTCAGAAGACATAGTTCTACCTACAGGTACACCTAGTACTGGTGAACTAAAAGGCCTAACCTGCACGATCAATGGATCGTTCAAATCAGTCAAGGGGGTATTATAATTTCTTACAAACTCGTCAGCTTGCAATTCTTCTACCTCGACTGTATCAAAGTCAAAGTGGTTAGCTATTAATTCCGGTTCACCAAGAACCTCACTTACTCCTACTAGTTCAAAAGAACCACCTGTGCTTAGTCTCCGCCTTTGAGGTAAAGGTGGAGGTTCCAGTGGTGAGAGAGGAGGAAGGTTTCGCAACCTTCTTGACCTTCTAACAAGTTGGTCCTCCAGAATGAAGAATTAAAAAATCACACCCTAAGGCCAACTAAACACAAACAGATCCACAGAGCATACACTAAAAGATCCTAAGTCTCAAGCAATCAAAACAGGCTATAAAGATATGCTTTCTCGAAGAAAGATGATGAACAGTTACTTGGTGTCCTTGAGGGGTTCTTAGGCACAAGCGGAGGAATCACCCAACTGCCCTCCTACACTTTCCACAAGGGTTACCTTCCAAGTCCGTTCAAGGTGAACCAGAAATAACCTTTCGGTTTACCTAGGTATGAGCCCTAAAAGGACAAGAGACTAAGGCTACCTTGACAATACCTACTGTCTGGGGGGACAGTCGCAAGCCAAACTCGTACACATGGGTAGGGTAGCTGAGCCCGAAATTCTGCCTAGACAGAATCCCCAGATGCGTAAAAGTCCTGGGTTAGGTTTTGACAAGGATTCGAGGGGTTATCCCCTCTGTTCAAGCCTCCACGCGGCCTAGTGCTTAACTCCCTTTTGAGAGGAGCTTCCCAGATACAGCGGTAGAACCAAGGATTTACCTAATGAATAGCCCACTACGTCTGAGTTTATATTTTGTGGGAAGTTTACACTCCCTAGCCCACAAACCTAGCCTAAGCTAGTAGGTGGAAGGCCCTAAAAATAAAAACTTACTAATAGATTTTAAATTTAAGCGTTAATTTTAAGGGATGTTCTTTACTCAAAGGAAGTGGAAGTGATGGACTGTATGATGTTATGACTCAACAGAAAATAAATGAATGTAAAAGTGCATCTAAAGCCAACTAACACTATGAAATAAACTTCTTTTCATTTTTTCAAACAAATATTGATGAACTATATGCAGCAAAAGAGAAACTAAGCCTATATGTTTTTGTATTTTTCTGAGATAGTATTTCTTAAACTGAAACAAACACTACTCTAATGCAAAAATTACAATGCAAAAGATTAACTATGTTTTGTTTTTCATTTTAAAAAATGCTCAAAAAACTACTGTGCATGTATAAAATGCAATGCTTGAGTAAACTTGACACTTATAGACTGTATAAAGAACACAAACTGAAACTAACAGGCAAACAGAACCTAGAAACCAGCAAGAGAAGCAGGCTAGGACCTCAACTTGGGTGCAGACAATGACCAAGAGACCACTGCAGACTTTTAAACAAGCAAGTGCAAACCACAAACTGATAAACAGCAGACTGGACAAACAGAGTCTAAGACCCTGATCACTGATCTAGACTCAGGCACTCACTAACAACCCAAACAGGCCGGGAAGTTTCCAGATGCAGACAGTAAATAACACAAGTAAAAAGGACCCAAGGGCTTCGGGAAGCACTAAGATGTGATCACCTGATACACTCAGATAACTCTGCAACACTCTTAAAGAAAGTCTCAACAGAAAACATGACTTATAGCAGGCTAAAGAACAAGCAAACTTTAACACGAAAATCACAGTTTTCAGGAGTATGCGCGACTGTGTAGTAGTGCAGGCCGCGCACGATGCGCGACTGTTCTATGGAACAACCCGCGTATGAAACTCAGTATGCGTGACTGTCTAGAAGGAAAACCTGTGCATGGGAATAAAAAATTCTTAAAAATACAGAAAGACCCAAGACTTTCAAATGCTACAGTAAGTAAGAAAACAGGACAACAGATCACAAACAAAACTTCGAGCAATGACTGGTCAGGACAACAGAAAAAGACCTAAAGCAGACTAGGCCTCCCCAGCGGAGTCGCCAGTTCTGTTGTAATGGATAATCCACCTAATAACCTAGGTCTGGGGGGTTACCAACATACTCATGACTTGCAGACAGTTTGACTTTAAAAGCACAGAATAGGAAATAGGAAAGTAGCAGGAACTTACTTGTAAAATACGAAGGTTGATCCAAGCTAGCTTCTCCCTCTCTGATCTACTTCCAAAGTCTCCAGGATAGTTCCTCCTTCACCTGTTAATAAACACTCTTCCAGATACAAAGCAATTCATATATATAGATGCAGGTTAGGCAAATCATATATTGTATTGAAATGTAAACATTTACCAATCCACAAGATATGAAACACATATGGAAGAAGTAATATCTTTATTAACAATAATAGAAAGAGTTTAGGTTACAACCCAATGTCTGAACAAGGACTCCTCTGTCACCAAAGGATTTTGAGTTTCTCTGCTCCAAATATTCTGTAGACAATCCACCAGCATAACTTTGCTCTCCAAGTATGTCTATCCAACCCCCTCCCCAAGGCCTCTATTTATATGGATGAAATGAGGCAGTTCTCGAAGGTTAGGGAGGTTGCAGCAGTTAATGGGATTAAGATAAATGAGTAAACTAATCTCCCATTAACTCATATTTTTAAAAATTAATTTTGAGGAAACCATGCGCGGGTCTGCAGTAGAGCAACCCACGTATGATGCGCGACTCTGAACATGATGCGCGAGATGTCAATAGGGATAGTCGCACATGCTACTCAAAATCTCAAATGGAAAATTAATCAGCTGGACATATAGGCAATGTGTTTCATCATCAATCAAAGTATAATGAAACTAGGCAAACCTCAATCCATAAGTGTCCTTTTGTGTGCCAACCTGAGGGAAGTCAGCACTCAGACGGAGAGGTGCCAATCAGGTGTATAACACCACATGGAATCAAACTTCCCTTTCCATAGCTTATCATTGTCTTGGTCGTAAATGAGGACTAGATCCCCCTCGCTAAAGGTGCGAGGGTGGATGTGGGAGCCATACTGGGACTTCGACCGAGTCTTAGCCTCTTTGATCATTTGGAGAGCAACACGATGGTGCTCATTGGTATGTTCCAACATAAGTAGGAGTTGTTCTAATAGTGAGGTATCAAGTAGAATTTCGATGGAAAGGTGGAGCAATAGAATCTGGAATTCAGTGGGAAGAACCGATTACACACCATGGACTAAGTTAAATGGGGTAAAACCGGTGGTGGTTTCAAGGATTTCTTTGTCATCACAAAAATGGTGTCAGGATAGATCAGGGGGATCTTCCATGGTCAATGAGGAGGAAAGACTACTGAAAGTAGCGATCATGTAAATAGTAGTATTGGTGTACGAGGAATTGGCTAGAGGGTGGATATCCTCAAGGACAGTAATGTTGGACTCACGAGAGTGTTTCCGAAGGTAATTGAGGAGAAATCGGTATTCAAGAAAGTTTGAGAAATGGGGTGAATGATGACCATATTGACCAAAAATTACACATGGATAGTTGGTTCTCAACAACTTCTTCTTAACTGTAGGTAAGGATAGAACATTGACAACTGGGATGTTGTTAGTCATGGCTATAGAGCGCGTGTAGGAGAAGTACAATTCTATGTCGCATGGCCTTGGACATCGTATAAGCACAAGTAGGAGAAGGATGGGGTTTTCTCGTCACTTTGGGCACCTTTCCCCTAGTCTTTATGGGAGGAGGAGGGGCAGTAGTAGAGACAAGAGTAGTCTTTGGTGTACCGGGAGGTGGGTGTGACATAATATCAATAGGTTGGACGACAGTCAGCACAACCTATGGAGCCGGGAGTGGGTTAGGTGGATTAAGGTACCACATAATAATACCCAAGGTGAAACCAGGTAGGTTGAGAGTAGCCATGACAGGATTACTCACGATGTTGAATGGTGGAAAAAGGAAGGGAATCATGTGGGTGAGAAGTGAACCCCAATAATTCCCCCAAGAATTTGGTTTGGGATGCGACGGAGGTTTCAAGGAGCTCGGAACGCTATCGGATGTGACCATGCACAAATATGATATATCAGTCAGTGAAGGAGGACATGGTAAGGACAAGAAGGTGTCTATCATAGGCGCGTTTGAAAACAAGCATAGGCCAACGACACACACAGATTGTATGGATACGCTTTCGATGGTAGTTTCTATAGTGGGAAGGACATGTTCCGGTGTGGCCGACCCCTTTCAGTCATAATACGTCAGTTTGTCGATGGTCATGATCTTCCCATCATGAGGGAACATCAAGAGTCAAAAGAGGGTAGATGCAACGACTCGCATTGCATACATATAACTACATCCTAGGAGGAGGTTGTAATCAAGTTGAGGGTTGATAACCTCAATCTCAATAAACATTTTTTTTCCACCTAACTCAATATGGACATTTGAAAGGATGCCTTGGGGTTGAGCAAAGCGGCCATCATAGGCACAAAGGGTAGCAGAAGAAGGTTGGATAGTTGGGGATCTGAGTTTGTTCCAAACAAATGTCGACATAATACAGGTGGATTCCCCCTCATCAATGATACATATATGAATGACCAAACTCTAAAGCATGGCCAGAACTTGGAAGGAAATGGATGATGGCATTCAGGGCTATCCTTGATCAAGTTTGAAAGTGATCAACTTAGAATCAGAGGGATGAACAAAACCTAACGCAGATAAAAACACTTTACGCTACGAAGGACAAGTTTTGAGAACCTCCAAAGTGGACATGACCATCAGATACTAGGCCAAGTCCTCAACAATACTATAGTTGAGCACAACTCTAGTAGTGGCATTGTTTGTGACACGACGCAAAGGGAACCATGGGACTTTGGAAGTCCCATCCACAGGGGGTCTCAGAAAATGAAACGACATATCAGGAGTAGTGGAGGTATAGTCCACTGATGGGTCAACAATTTTCATGGTGGAACCATACTGGTTTTTTCGAGTCTGGAGGTTAACATTTGATGATAATGTCATGAGGTGATGAGCACTAGGATCAATGGGTTGAGCCAAAAAAGTGGTTTCAGGAGTTTCTGGGTCTAAGGGCTAGGTGGAAACCATTCCTTGGTGTGGTAGGGTTTTTTGGAGCACCATAGGTGGATGGCCTAGTGGTGTTGGGTTTGGCTGAGTCGAAGCAGCCATGTTGGGGTCATGTTGACTACTGTTTTCAAGTAAGCACTGGATGCGAGTCAAGTGAGGACACTGATGGGTATAATGGTTGTAAGTGTTACAGATAATGCACAGATGGTTAGTTTGTAAATGTGGATTCTTATAAGGTCTAGCGGGATGATGGGGATTTTTTGGAGGGGGTTTGAATCCGTTATTGTTCAAAGGGTTGGCTTGTTGGCCGCCTCCTTGAGGCTGGGTGTTTCCTAGATTCCTACCTCTCTTATTCCTTCCCTACCCTTGTTGGTTATTGGGGGTGGTATGTTTAGGGAGGTTCTATTGTGCGTAGACCTGTCCTAGAGGAGGAGGAGAATTTGTGGTCGGAGCCCGAGTAGGTTGCACAGGTAGTGGGTAATAAGTAGGAGTAGCTGGTGGGGCTACAAAGTTATCCATTTGGCCATTACAAGAGTGTCTCGAACAAGGAGGTCATTGAACATGAGGGTATTTTGTAGGAGGTACATAGGAAGGTATGGCTCTGGACTAAGTCATTACACGTGAAAAATCAGGGGCATAAGTTGGTTGGGAGACACTTGGAGTGTTATTAGGATGGGGTGGCATCACAGGAGAGGCTAGATAAAAGTGAGGATGATGGGTAATAGAGCCAATAACTCCATCAGTAGCATGAGATTCCCTCGACGTATCTCAAAGTGAGGAGTCGACATAGGGAGCATAGGGTATAATGGTGTAGAGGTAGCCCGATTGGGAATATATGAGATCAAATTGTTGTTCCTTTAGGATGGATTCCTCCCCATTTTGTGGGCGCTCAGATGTGACATCCTTAGCGATGGGTGAGAGTAAGTGTTGTACAGGAATAAACACCCTTGTAACTGAGGGTCTAGGGTTACCAACTTACTTTTAAAACTTGCAGACAATTAGCTTTAAAGTACAGAAAAGGAATAGGAAGAAATGTTGAACTCACCCGATTAACGATGATTGATCCAAGCTTTCTCTTCTCTCAGTCTGTCTCTCTCCAAATATTTCAGGGATGCACCTCTTTCACCTACAAAGAGAAAATTCTCCAAGTACAATCTTATACATGTATATATAAAAAGTTAGATGAACAATATATAGAGTGCTTAATCAAAGATATTCATCAAACATGATGCATGAAAGAGACTCAACACAAAGTTGGAAGAAGAATTTCTCTTTATTAACAATAGTGAATGAGGTAAGTGTACAACCCAACGTCTGAGACAAGGACTCCTCTACAAACAAAGGACTATGAGTTCTGCTGCTCCAAATACTTCTAAAGATATACCACCCACATAACTTTTCTCTCTAAGATTGATTGATTAATGGCCTCCCCAAGGTCTCTATTTATACTTTGGGAAATAAAGCAGTTTCAAAGGTTGAGGAGGTTGAGATAGTTGAGTTGGTTAATGATTAAGGCTCAACAAATCTCCATTAATCGTGTTTTATTATTTTTAATTTTGAATGGATGTGCACGGGTGTATTGATAGTTGCAACCCATGTATGACACGCAAGTTGCTATAAGGGAAACTTGCGTACAGATCTGTACGCGGGTTGCAAATAAGATACTCGTGTACAATACGTGGGATGCTATGGAGATATTCACGTATGTATGTGAGTTGCTGTAGAGATAGTCGTGTATGGAAATCAACATATAGAATGGTAAAATGGAAAGCTAGTTGGATAGTGAATGCATCTCATGTCATGCCCATCTATAGTGTTTGGGAAACCTTCAATCCATAAGTGTCCTTTTGTGTACCAACATATGAAGTGTCGGCACTCAGATGGAGAAGTGTCGTTTGGGTTGATAACATATTCCCCCTAATGTGTGAGGTCAGAGGGAAGCGATGGCCGAAATACATTATAATCATTACCTTTGGAAAACTCAGAAATCCAATGGAGCAGAGGTAGTACCTGAAACAAATACATAATAATGTCATATACAAAGTCATATCTGAGGATGCTATGTTCAATATACTGGAACACTAGCTCCTTTACAATGTTTGAGTACATAATATAGTATGGGTACAAGACCGCATATATTACAAAGGTGGATCGAAGCCATAATATACAATAATGATGAGTCTTCAAAGATCTGGAAGCTGTGTAAATAGATAGAACATAATCTTGTGCAACTTAGTCCATAGATAGGGAACTAAGGTCTTCGTAAACAATCCCAAAGAACCAGTACAATCCAAGCCATGTGAATAAATGTAGGTTGAAGTCGAACATGGAGCGATTCAACAGATTGTCAATCAATAGGTGATAATCGACAACTGAAGCAAAGGATTTCACCAATAATGAAAGTGAATCCTGAGGTACGATCATCAAAACTCTAGGTATTCATCATCAAGAAGTGCTGATGCAGAACCATACTATGATAAGGGAGGCAATAGATCCTCCAATGGATCACAAGAGTGACTAGGAACTAGGTAAAGGAAGGGAGACACAAGTGATAACAGATACAACAATGATGGGATCAGGATATAGATCAGACATTGAGTTAAGTCCTTGAATAGTGAGCACGACACAGAGATGACCCAAGGCATATTTTAACTTTATAGATAGAACAATTAGACTTATTTGTCATGTAGGAGACATGATCAGATTCCTCGGGTAGAACTGACAAGAGGAGGAGTAAGAAACTTGAAGTAATAGTTGAAACTGAAAGTGAACACTAAGACACGGGTATCGAAAAAGACAGAGAGTGCTATGTTCAAGGATGACATGCTGCCACTAATTGAAAACCAAAAGAAAACGTCTTCCTTACCTTCCCTGTTAAATTTTAACGAGTCCAGGAAAGTCAACTCGAGTCTCTCTTCATTTTTTAACAAGCTTGAAGAGAAGAGGGAATTTTGCTTGATAGTGTTACTGATTCGTGGATTTAATGAGCCCGAACTAGTACATGCTCAGTTAGTGTTTTCACATTTAGAGAGTCTAAAAACTCTTAAGAAGACTCCAGGGGGGTACTTTTTCATCCAATTTAGTTTCCTGAGGCCGGAAAAGTATAAAACATACCACAGAAGAACTCTCTTAACTTCTGTAGAAGAAAAGGTGAACCTTTTTCGTACTTAGTCAAGGAGGTCCAGAAAAGGTTAAATTACCACCTACCCAATGCTCCTTCAATAGTAGCATATAGCTTGAGTTTTACAAGTGTGAAGGAAAGCAAGATCACTCGAAAAGATCCACTTGAGTACGACAAATGGGGCTTACAACAATAAACTCGATGCTTTGTTCTTTAGTGTTTAACAAGCATGACAAAGGCATAAATTACACTCGAAATCTTTTTCATGTTTAGGTATAGAGCATGAAAAAGAGAAAACTAAGCTCATACCGGGTGTTCCTTTTCCATAAATTTAGTCCCTCAGGTCCGAAAAAGTGATAAACCTATGCCCAAGAATACTCTTCTCAATTTCATAGAAAAGAGAGTGATCCTTTCTCGTGCTATTCCACATGGTCTTAGAAAGAGATAAACTACCACCAATGCGGATGCCCATTCACATATTCTTAACGCGCTTGAATGTACAAGTTAACTCGGTAGTCAAGTCTGTTTTAAGGAGTCAGACCTGGACCTAAAGAAACTCCAAAAGGATGGTGATTCCTATAAAGAGATAGCTTGTAAAAAAAGACCAAAATGAGGCTCCATTTGGCATGAAAATTAGCTAAAAGAATTCCCTTGTACCTAAGACAGCTGCAGCATGAGTATCAAAAGACAACATAGGTTCTAAATGAGGATACTCGTGAGAGGAAGGCCCTATCCATGGAAGAACAATGGTAAAGACAAGGAGCTAATGGTTAAAAAAAATTACCATAGTCCGTGGTTAAAATGTTGATTGCTAAGTTTAAGATGGAGTAAGTATAGATGCAAAATGCATGTGAAATGGCAAAAAACCATCCTATATGAGCAAAAAACACCTTAGAACGATGATAAACCTGTTATAGGGAAAAAATATATGGTATTAGTTTGATGAATTATGAACTATAGGAAAAACCCACTTGAGAAATATAATTTCTATAAATAGTTCAAAAACATAAATAAAACTCACCATTTTGAATTTTAGCCATAAAAGACAAGTTTTCACCTCTACCTTCAGTTGATTGGTGTGGACAATCTGGTGGACCAAATCCTGTAAATTTGAGCACATAGATCTGTAGACAAATACATAACTCACAAAGTAGATCTCACAATTTAATCAGCAATTGAAGAATGAAATAGTGCAAAAAAGGCTTGCAGCCGTAAATGCTTTCATTAATCAAAAAGTAATCTGATGATAATTACAATGAAGTAAAATGGCTTTAATAGCCACATGAAATTTGAATCCACATGAGGAAATTTGAATTGATAGACTCTACTTGACTATAGGTAACTAAGACCTTGTCTAAATCACTATCGAAGGACTCAGTAGTTAACTGACCTTGTCTAAACCATAACCAGAGTTCGTCGGAGCTCTAAAACACAACTCAAGTGTTACATTCAGTGTTGACTAAGGTTAACTGACTATGGTAGGTTAGAAATGTGCCCCACGTGTGTACAGTCAAGTAAACCTAGCGCTAACTGAATGTAGAGGACTAGAATTGAATGTAACTGACTCCTAACTTAGCTTGACTAGTCATTAACTGAAGTGAACTGACCTTGGTTGGTTTCGGCACTCCTAGCGGCTTCCTAAATTGTAGGGATTGGTCTAGGAGGCTCCTAAACTGATGCAATCAAGTGCAATCAGTGGCAGTGAGCCTCAATTAGTGTTCCCCACACTTTAGTAACTGAAACATGTGCCCCAATTAGGTCAAGTGGACCCAATGGTGTTAATGACTATAAATAGACTAGATGGACTCCCGATTTAGACATGACTCCTAATTTAGACATATGACCAAATTTGGACAAGAGAGGATTAATAATCCTAACAAATCCAATTGCGGAAGTGTCAGGTAAGACTACACCCCAAGATCTTCAATTTGATCCTAGCATATTTCAAAATTGAGTCCAAATTTTATATTTTTGAGCACCCTTAAGCAAGGAACACTGTGTACACGGGTTCGCTATAGTGAAACTCGCGTACACGTCTTGGGTCAAATTTTTGAAATTTTTACATGAAACTAAAGGTTTGCAATGCTTGTTTTACTAGGTTTGAAGATGGTTCTTGAGTGGAGGGAGCGTGAGCATGGAGATATGGATCAAGAAGCACTCTAGGATTCCCCCACTGTGAATTTTTTACGTTCAAGTGGATTTTTAAAGTTTTTTTGTACATCACCTATGCGGGCCAATGTCCGCCTGCTAGAGTTCATGATAAATTACTGGGATAATGATTTGGGCATGTTTGACCTTCAAGGTGAGTCCTTGGAGATTAATTCATAGGATATCTATTTCATTGTTGGTCTATCACGACGGTGAGCTCTAGTCAACTTGGAGGGCACTGGAAGAGGTAGTGACCCTCTTAGTGTCCAAAACTACATTGACATATACTGCGCACCAGGTACCCAAAAGAGAGGGAGTTGCATCCCTATTGTACACATACGTGATCTTTCTCTACAGGTATTGACAAGTACCATAGTGAGGTTTGCGAGATCATCTTCTCTTCATATTGCTACACGGAACCAGATGAGGTTAGTAGTGGATTGCATGCAGGGGGATTTATATGATTGGTGCTCGGGAGTTATCCCGATTTTGAGAAAATAGCTCTCTGACTGCAAGAGAGGAAGGAGGAAGAAATTTGGATATTCTAGCATACTAGTAGCCTTATTCTTCTTTGAGAGTGTCGGGATTGAGCCCTGTAGTAACCTTACCAGTTCGTTCTCCTTGTCATCCTAGGCTGAGTAGATGGGGAGATATCTTTCTCCGCCAGGGAGGAGGTGGCTCAGTGCAGAGTGTATATGACGATGACTTCTACTTTTGGTGGGAGAGGTAGTTTCCAGCACTGGATCAATTTCCATATGCTGGGATGGATTTCTGTGGTGATCCAGACCTTATTCTCCCTCCAGGAGAAGCATGGGGAGAGTTAGCTAATTTTTTATTTTCAAGTTTTAAATTTTTTATGAATTTTAAATATAGAGATATAACATATGTATAAGAGTTCTAATCCTATAAACATGTCAAAATGCAGATATTGGACTAGTCCGCCTTGACGGGCATCCACGCATGTATGTGCATCTTGTCTTTGGAGAAGACCAGGGGCTAATTAGGGTTCTAGAGGGGAAGCTGGCCAGGCTTACCCAAAGAGTACCCACCTTATGGATTGAGCACATCCCAGCCATCATGCAGGAGTTTGTGGTTGGTGTACCCAGAGAGTACCCTTACCAGTTCGTTCTCCTTGTCATCCTAGGCTGAGTAGATGGGGAGATATCTTCCTCGGCCAGGAAGGAGGTGGCTCAGTGCAGAGTGTATATGACGATGACTTCTACTTTTGGTGGGAGTGGTAGTTTCCAGCACTGGATCAGTTTCCATATGCTGGGATGGATTTCTGTGGTGACCCAGACCTTATTCTCCCTCCAGGAGAAGCATGGGGAGAGTTAGCTAATTTTTTATTTTCAAGTTTTAAAATTTTTATGAATTTTAAATATAGAGATATAACATATGTATAATAGTTCTAATCCTATAAACATGTCAAAATGTAGATATTGGACTAGTCCGCCTTGAAGGGAATCTACGCATGTATGTGCATCTTGTCTTTGGAGAAGACCAGGGGCTAATTAAGGTTCTAGAGGGGAAGCTGGCCAGGCTTACCCAGAGAGTACCCACCTTATGGATTGAGCACATCCCAGCCATCATGCAGGAGTTTGTGGTTGGTGTACCACCTGTCTAGATATGCCTTTTTAGGCGAGTAGCCAGAGCGGTTTTAGTATACATAGATGTTGTTGAGGCTGCTGAAGCCAAGGAGGCTGAAGAAGCCAGAGTATAGGGAGACCGGGGGGACCATGGTGGTCCATCTTAGATCTAGGTCATTTGATGGACTATGATCCATATTTTGTATATTTTTGTATATTATATAGTTATGACTGGATCTGAGGATTAGAGACTCAACCTATCTATAGATAGATATTCACACACACACACACACACACACACACACATATATATATTGTCGGTTTATTTACAATTTTTTTTTATGTGTATGTTGTATATTTTTATGAAAAATGTGTTAAATGCCAATCCAAAATGTAATTAGCATATGCATCAGTTAATGAATTCCAATTTATTGGAATATGATTGAAAGTAATGAATTCAAAATTTCTTTCCAATAACCTAACTTGCATAAACTGAAGTAATAGAATAGGGTTCCGCACCTGATAAGCTCGATTGAGCTGGGAAACCACCAACTGAGAGTCCAGTCAAAATTCCAGCTGAGTGATACCATGTGACAAAGCATCCCATAGAAGCTCAATTACATCCCTATACTCAGCAATATTATTAGAAGCAGGACCTAAGAAAGCACCTCGTGAGGCAACTAACTATCCTGAGGGAGAATAAATGACCCATGCCGTTGAAGCTAGATTACAAGTGTGGCAACTGGCGCCATCAGCGAAACCTACGTGCCTCTTGGAAGACATCTGAAATAACCAGCAGATGGTATAAAAAACACAAACCGACGAACTAGTGTACATAAAAATACATACAATAAAATACAAGAAAAATTGCTATTCCTAAGCATAGTAATTTTTTAGGTAGAGCCCATTTCTAGGCTCAGGCAGCTTATTCCCATCAAAATCAATCAATTCATATGCACCCTTCTTTAAGACCTTTGACACGACATAAGGCCCAAACCACATGGACTTGAATTTTCTTGCCCCCGGGGGTTCTTTGTCTTGGTCCTAGAGCAAAACAAGTTCCCCCTTAGAGAAAATTTGAGGCTTAACCGACTTATCATATTGGATTTTGACCCTATTTTTGTGAGCTTGATTTGCTGTCAGTGCATCTCTACGCTGCTCATCAAGATGTTCTAAATGTACTAGACATTCCTCAAGCTCTATCGTATCAGGTAACACATGAATAGCTATTTTCAAGGATGGGATTTCACATTCAACCGGGGTAACGGCTTCCACTCCATGAACGAGTTGGAAGGGGGAAGAAACCTGTAGTAGTTTTTGAATTAGTTCGATACGCCCAAAGTGCAGGGTATAGCATGATATGCCAGTTAGAATGGGCTACATGAATAGTATGTTTGAGGATATTCTTCAAATTTTTATTAACAGCCTCAACCTGACCATTTTCTTGAGGATGTACAAAGATGAATGTTCTTGACTGAATCCAAGCATAGTGGTCAGTTTCATCATCATGATATTTTGAAAATGACTGTCGTCGTCAGTGACAATCACCTTAGGTATACCAAACCGTGCTATAATTTGATTGAACACCAAAAAAGCTGTTGTTTCCCCGTCGGCTTTAAAGGTGGGCATTGCCTCTGTCCATTTTGTAAAATAGTCCATAGCGACAATGATATATTTGTGCCCCCCAGCCGAGGCTATGTTACACGTCACGTAATCAATCCCCCACTTCATGAAGGGGCCCACCAAGACAATGGGAAATAACGGAGCGGGATGTGACCGCATCTTCCTGGTGTAAAGGTGACAAGGATGACAGTGATTCACAGCTTCCACACAATCCTTAAGGATCATGGGCCAGAAATAACCGGCACGTAGTATCTTCTAGGAAGTTGCTAACCCAGATAAATGACCCCCACACTCTCCACTATGGGAATCATTCAGGGCAATTTCTGCTTCCTCATGGGTAAGACATCGACTCAAAACATAATCTACCCCTCTATGATATAAAGTATCTCCTATGATGAGGTAGTTCTTGGCATGAAGGCATAGTTTACGTCGTTCCTCCCGTGAGAAAGCTGCAGGATACTTCAAAGTTTGGAGTTAGATAAGTATATCTCCATACCAGGGGTCAAATGTGGATATCAAGAAGATATGCTCATCTGGGAATGACTCTTCTTCAATGACTACATCTTCTTCTGTTGGAAATTCTGCTATAAGCTCAGCAAAAACTAAGGATTTTTGAGATTTAGCAGACTTGAAATCCAAGTCAAACTCTTGGAGAATCACTATCCATTTGTTGAATTTTCCCCCAACAATCCATCGGGACAAAACATATTGAAAGGGATTAACATCCGCCACTACTATTGTAGTCCTCAGTAAAATGTAGTGACGTAACCTCTGAACAGCATAGACAACTGCTAAGGCCAATTTATCGGCGTGGGAGTACCTGAGTTCAGGTCCGGCTAAAGTACAGCTAAGATAGTAAACGACATTCTCTTGGAGCTTATCGTCTTCCTGGACTAGGACTACCCCAATGGTTGACTTGAACGTGGCCAGATACAATATAAAATCCCTAGAGTAATCTAGCGGATGTAGTAAAGGTGCCAAAAACAAAGCTTTTTTCAATGCTTCGAAAGCAAGTTCTGTAGTTTCATCCCATACAAATGGGGTTTCATGTTTTAGCAGGTGCATGAAACCCTTGGTAATCTTGGCATAGTTTACAATGAAACATTGAAGAAAATTGGACTTCCCTTGCAGCCTCTAAAGTTGCCTGATAGAACGAGGAGGCAGGTTTAGAATAGCCTCTACTTTTAATGGATCCACTTGAATGCCTTTATTAGAGACAATGAATCCAAGAAGTCTCCCTGACTCGACACAGAACACGCACTTGTGGGGATTCAAGTGGATCTTATAGTATCTGCATTGTTCAAATATTAGACGCAGGTGATCTGGATGATCGATTCTTTTATGAGAATGTGCAGGCTGATCATTAAGGTAAGGTTCGACAATGGCTTAAATATCATGGAAGGCAAAGTTCATGGCCTGTTGAAAGGCTGCCCCAACATTTTTCAATCCAAAGGGCATTTTTTTGTACGTGAAGGTACCCCAAGGACAAATGAAAGAAGTTTTTTGTTCATCTTCCAGTTTTATTTGAATTTCATTGTATCCAGAGAAATCATCCATAAACAAGAAAACTTCACTTCCCACACAAACATCTATAATTTGATCTATAAATAGCGTGGGATAGTTGTCCTTAGGACAGGCTTTATTCAAATCTCTAAATTCAGTACATACGCGTATGGTTCCTTGCTTCTTATCAACAGGAACAGGGCTAGATACCCATTTCGTTAGAGCTATGGGATAAATAAAACTAGCTTTCAATATTTTTTCAACTTCAGCCTTCACAACCACCACTTTACGCGGGTTAACAGGTCTTAACTTTTGCCGAACAGGTTTAGCATCAAGGTATGTTCGGATCTTATGCTCAACTATCGATGGATCAATGCCTAGCATCTCCTCATATGACCAGGAAAAAATGTCACACAATTCCTTGAACAAGGACATATAGATTGCAATCTCCTCAGGAGAGAAGTTTGCACCGATATGTATATTTTCCACAATGTCAGGATTTACAGAGATGTTGATAGGGATAGTAGCGGAAATATTTTCCATATACCCCTCAGCAAACATTCCTTCCCTTGGTAAGGGATTGATGGGTGTATCAACGTCGTCTACAAGTCTCATATGAAACTCTTGATTCTCTATCCTACTTAGCTTTGGAAGAAAGTAGGATTGATGATGAAGATCTTCGCAGATCTTATCACGTCCACATATGGCTTCTAGAATGGCTTCATCAAAAGGTAAAACCATATCTAAAAAGTCCACAGAATGCAAAGAGTTTTCTGCCCAAGCAGGCAAATAGACTTCTTCCAGGTCCTCTGAGACTGTGAGAGGGTCTGGAATGGGATAAACAATGGTTTGAGTGATAGCTTGGTAAGCCACTTCCACTGCTGATAAGGGAACTTCCAATTCATGGGGGGGAGGGAGAACCCAAGGATTAGTCTTATCAACAACCGTGGCTATGGACTTCTCCACACTAGTAGAACCTATAAAGTTAATCGAGGCTGGAAGATCAAATGCGCCCATCAGTGATGCATACATTCTAGCCCCCAAGCTCTGTGCAACAGGTTTGACCTGATCAACCAATGGCACAATGGACTCATTAGAATCCATGCGGCCTTTTCGAGTAAAATCAAGTTGGTCAATAGTAACCAACTTCCCTTTGTGTGGAAATACTACCACCCAAAAGACGAACGATGCAATAGAAGACATGGCATAATTCCAAATTCTTCCCAAAAGTAGGTTATAATCTAAGGGTGCATCAATCACCTCTACCTCAATAGACACTGCTTTCCCTGCCAGCTTAATTTCAAAATCCGGTAGGATACCATCCAGATGGAATGACCTTCCCTCGAAAGTAGTAAGCAAGGTGTTTGATGGAACCAGCTCTAGGGATCCGAGAGCTTTCCAACATGACAAGGACATAACACATGTAGAAGCACCCTTGTCAACAACTGCCCTTCCAATGGTATTTCCACCATGGATGACATCTATTGATAAGGCTACATGGTAAGGTAGGTGAATTTTAACATCAGACAATTGAAATTTCACCATGAGACTCTATGAGTCCATGCTACCAAGGATGCTAAGAGTGCATCCCGCTGGGCGGGACAACTCTGTAACACCTCTAAAGCTGACATTGCACAAGGGGTTTGGGCTAAGTCTTCAACCACAGATTAGTTTGAAGCAGCCCTAGCATTAGGGTTATGCAAGGTCTTCTTAAAGACACCTTTTGGTATCTTTGGAATAGTTTCAGTAGGCTTCTTGATCGTGAGAGGGTAAGAATTTTCACCTATAGACTTACCCTTCTTAAAAGTCTCTTTTTCATAGTTTTTGTTCCTGGTCTATAGCAAAGTCGAATATCAAACCATGTTGATATAATTGGGGTCTGGGGCATTTGGAGTGCCCCCTACTACATTCGAAACTAAAGCAGAATTTTGCCCTTGGGGAAATGGATCCTTCAGGACAGCCGATTGTTGAGCTTTAAGCAGCTTCTGGGATTGTTCCATAAGTGGACAAATATGGGTGAGGTGATCTTCATGGCACAACTTACAAGGGAATTTCACCTTTTTATTTTCTTTCTTTCCCCCATCAGTGCTATTTGCGGGTTTCTGCTTGTTTTGATTTCCCTTCCCTTTCTTTCCTCTCTTCTTTTTCCCACCGGGTTGCTGATTTCCCTTCTGAGAGGTCTGTGCAAAAAAAATTGGATTTTGGGGTGAGGGGGAAGCCTTTTCTACCTCTGCCATAGAATATTTCAACAATAGCTGATGGAGTTGTTTGGCCAAAGATTCTACAGTGGGAAATTTTACGGACCCAACCACGCCATTGGCATGGGGTCCAGGATTAGGTTTCTCTACATCGTGGGTAGGCCTCGATGCCTCAGGGATAATCTCATACAAGATCCCAGATTGCGAATCAATAAAATCCAATTGCTGGGTCCCGAGGATAGCTTCTTCCTCATTCGTCACTCCTGAAGTGGATACGTCCTTAGATATATAAGGTAACATGGATTTAAGGAACCACTCTAATAAAAACTCAGGAGGAATAGTGGCTTTAATAAGGCTCTTTCACCTCCTCCACTCTTGGATGTGATCCAATATGTGGGTAGCCTTGTTCTACCTGAAGGTAGATAAAAATTCCATTCCGAAGTCATATTGGACCGAAAGCTGAAAGTGGCTAAGGAATGCATTAGCCAAGTCCCAAAAACTACTGAACGCAGCAAAAGGCAACTCAATGTACCATTTTGCTACAGTACTTGTCAAGGTTCTTTGGAATAGCCTCAACCTAACTGAATCTTCATTCATCGAATTAGAAGAACACCATAAATGAAATGTGGTGGCATGAGCCCCAGGATCTTTACCAACTTTTCCTTCGAACTTAGGGATGTCCGATGGCAATTTGGTGGAGATAGGTGGCCAGGAGGGATCATGCCTCACCGGGTCGTTCATCAATTTAGACAAATATGGCAAGTTTAATGTTGCCAAGAATGAAAGCTTGGGTCGAACCGGAGCACTAAAAGTGCCAGAATGGGGATTAGAGGGAATTGCCCCCAAATTCCCATAAGTGAAGGTGGGGTTGCCCCCTACCGCCAGTTGGGAAGTGGATGGGTTACTTTGGAATGGATTCCATCCATAAGACATAGGATTATGGGTGGGAGGTGCAATATAATAGGTTCTGGCCGTCCCAATCGAAACTGGGGTTTGAAATACAGGAGCAGGTATCCGTCCGCTAAACAACAAAAAGGGAGAGCTCATGAATGGGGGAGAGACCAAAGTTTGAAAACCTTGCCTGTAAGTGTTAGTGTTTCCAAACTACACTACTACATAAGAAGGTGATGGGCCTACATATGGAGTGGATGGGGGAATATGTCCCCCATTCCAAGGAAATCCTTGGACAAAATCCAAGGATCCTACCGGACCACTCTGGGCAGTGTGTGTGAAGGAGGAAGGAACAATAGGTATACTAGGAATCCTAGTAACCATGCCACCAGAAGCACCTGCTAGGCTTGTGGAAACCGGCGGTTGAACCACCCGGCTCACTGGAGTTAAGGGCGTAGTAGGTTTGCTAGATCTAGGGGCACTTACCATGGGAGTTAGTACTCCTTCAGTAGAAAAGGCCAAGGTGAAAACAAAAGAACTTTCTCCCGCAGTGGACATTATCCTGCCCACAGGGACACCAAACATGGGTGGATAAAAAATATGACCTGGACGATCACAGGATCGTTTAAGTCAGTCAAGGGTGTATTAAAATTCCTTGCAAACTCATTAGCCTACAAGTCTTCTATGTCAACTGTATTAAAATCAAAATGGTTAGCCCTAAGTTCTGGTTCACCCCAAACTCCACTTACTCCTATCGGTTCGAATGAATCGCCTGTGTTCAATCTACTCCTTTGAGGTGGAGGTGGAGGTTCCAATGTGATGAGAGGAGGAATTATTTGCAACCTTTGTGAACTTCTGATAGGTTGGTCCTCCACGATTGAAAATTTAAAAATCCAAACCCTAAGGTCGGCTAAACATAGACAAACCGCAAAGCAATCACTACGAAAAAATCCTAAAGTCTCAATAGTCAGCAAGGGTAAAATATATGCTTTCCCGAAGAAAGCTAAAGAATAGTTACTTGGCATCCTTGAAGAGGTTCTTAGGCACAAGCGGAGGAATCACCCACTGCCCTCCTACACTTTCAACAAGGGTTACCTTCCAAGCCCGTCCAAGGTGAACCAAAAATAGCCTTCCAGTTTACCTAGGTATGAACCCTAGATGTCAAGAGACTAGAGGCTACCTTAACTATACCAACAGTCTGGGGGGATATTCGCAAGCCTAATTCATATGCATGGGCAGGGTAGCTAAGCCTGAAAATCTGTCTAGGATAGAATCCCCAGATGCGTAAAAGTCCTGATTTATGTTTCGACAAGGAATCGGAGGGTTATCTCCTCAGTCCAATTCCTCCACATGGCCTTGTGCTTGACTCCCTTTTGAGAGGAGCTTCCTAGATACTATCGATAAAGATAAGGATTTACCTATCGACTGGCCCACTATGTCTGAATTTTAAAACTTATGGGAAGTTTACACTTCCTATCCCACAAGTCTAGCCTAAACTAGTAGGTGGATGGCCCTAAAAAAATAAAAATTACTAATAAATTTTAATTATTGCGCTTATTTTAAGGGCTATTTTTTACTCAGAAGGAAAGTGGAGTGAAAGACTGTGATGTTTTTGACTTGATAAGAAATATAAAAAGCAAAGGTGTATACTTCCAAAGCAAATTATCACTACTAAAATATAATCTTCTTTTTCTTTCCTTTTGTAAATATAAATTGATGAAAATGCAAGGATAAAGAGAACACTAAGACTATATTTTTTGTAGTTTTTTGAGATTATATTTTAAATACTGAAAATAAAACTACTCTATGCAAAATCAAATGCAAAAGCTTCTAAATGTTTTCTTTTCACTTTTTAAAATGCTCAAAGACTACTATGCACCTAAATGCACAAAACTTGAGTATGCTTGAATTAAAATAACTGTATAAAGTAAAAAAAATGAAGTAAACAGATTAATAAGACCAAGGATCAATCACCTAAGGAAGACTTGGAACCCTAGTTTGGGCAGACACAATGAAAGAATATCATTGAGATCAAATAAAGGCAAGTGGCAAACCAATCACTATCCGAAAATAGAATGGGATATACAGTGTCTAGAACCCTGATCACTGATTCAGACAACCAATCACTTGAACCTATAACCCAACATGCAAATCCACTTCAAGTTGCTAACAGAAGACAATCCAAACAATAAGAACCCAAGGGCTTTACAAGAAAGCACAAGGTGTGGCTAACAAGGTCATCAACCTCATAGTGCAATGCTTATAAGGAAGACCAACCAGCAAACAAAACTTAAAGAGGGATAGGGACAAGCAAACCCTAGCCCAAAAATTTCAATGCTCAGGCTTGTACATGATTGTGTACAAGGGAAACACGCGTACTGTACGCGACTGTCCTATAGAGAAACCCACGTACATAGGCCTCTGTACGTGACTGTGTCCAAGAGCAACCTGCGTACAGGTATAAAATTTTCTAATAAAAAGAAAAAATTTCAAGGTCTCCAAACACTACCCTAAGCATGAAGAAAGACATAAAACCACACACAGAATCAAGGCAAAGACTGGGCAATGGTCAACAGAAATAACCCACAGCAGTCTGGGCTCCCCAGTGGAGTCGCCAGTTTTGTTGTATAGGGATAAACACCCTTGTAACCGAGGGTCTGGGGTTACCAACTTACTTCTAAAACTTGCAGACAATCAGCTTTAAAGTACAGAAAAAGAATAGGAAGAAATGTTGAACTCACCCGATTAACGACGGTTGATCCAAGCTTTCTCTTCTCCTAGTCTGTCTCTCTCCAAAGCTTTCAGGGGTGCACCTCTTTCACCTGCAAAGAGAAAATTCTCCAAGTACAATCTTATACATGTATATATAACAAGTTAGATGAACAATATATAGAGTGCTTAATCAAATATATTCATCAAACATGATACATGAAAGAGACTCAACACAAAGTTGGAAGAAGAATTTCTCTTTATTAACAATAGTGAATGAGATAAGTGTACAACCCAACGTCTGAGACAAGGACTCCTCTGCAACCAAAGGACTCTGAGTTCTGCTGCTCCAAAGACTTCTGAATATATACCACCAGCATAACTTTGCTCTCCAAGATTGATTGATTAATGCCCTCCCTAAGGCCTCTATTTATACTTTGGGAAATAGAGCAGTTTCGAAGGTTGAGGAGGTTGAGATAGTTGAGTTGGTTAATGATTAAGGCTCAAAAAATCTCCATTAATTGTGTTTTATTATTTTTAATGTTGAATGGATGTGTACACGAGTATTGATACTGGAAACCCGCGTATGACACGCAAGTTGCTATAAGGGAAACCCGCGTACAGATCTGTACGCGGGTTGCAATGAAGATACTCGCATATAGTACGTGAGATGTTGTGGAGATAGTCGCGTATGTACATGAGTTTCTATAGAGATAGACGCGTATGGAAATCAACATATAGAAAGGTAAAATGGCAAGCTGGTTGGATAGTGAATGTGTCTCATGTCATGCCCATCTATATTGTTTGGGAAACCTTCAATCCATAAGTGTCCTTTTGTGTACCAACATATGAAGTGTCGGCACTCGGATGGAGAAGTGCCATTTGGGTTGAGAACAGTAAGGGTTTGAGAAATAAATATAGGAATATTATATCATCTAACTAGATCTTACACAAGCTACAATGATCTCACCATTCATGGATATGATCTGTGATGTGGGTAGTTGTTTTTTGTCTAAAGGAGAATATAATTTCTACTCCCTCATCATATCTAACGAGTAACTAGAAATATTGTAGAAAAATTGAGGATAACGAGGAAAATTTTGGGTAGGTTGCATGAGGAATTTTAATGTACCACTTGGCCGCAACACTTGTGAGTGTGTATTGGAACAACTGCAATTAGATAGAATCATCCACTATGTTGTTGATGAACACCATAAGTGGAATGACATGATATGGTTTTGGTGGTCCTCTCCCGCCTTTCCCTCAAAATTAAGGATTCCTGAGGGAGTTTGGTAGGCATAGGAGGCCAAAGTGGGTTATGACGAATGGGGTCATTGGTCAATCAGGCCAAGTCAGGAAGGTTGGGACTAGACATAAAAGGTAGACTAGAACCGAAAGTGGATCGGGAAGGACCAACAATGTTTTCGACACTGGTAGGAATGTAGTTTCCATGGTTGACTACGGGTGTGTAAGGTTGACTTCTGATAGTAGGAATAGTAACTGGTAGGCAGAACAAACATGGATGAGAAAATGCACCCAGATATAAATGGTGGAATGGTATGAGCCATGGCAGCTAGAGTGGGTACCATACCAACAACAGTGTGTGCAGTGGAAAAGGGCCCACTGGAACTGGGACATGTCGTTCCAATGGAAGGCATACCCATAACGATGGGTGGAACAGACACCATCCCACTACCAACTATCTTCCCTTGAAAGGGATTAGTATTTTCACCATCTATGGGCCTAGATGGGGCAGTGAACAAGGTAGGTTCCTATTGATAGGAATCTAAATAAGACTCATAGGTCATGTGTGGCTCCGAGGGTGGTGAAAGATGTTGAATATGGATTCGACGGTGACAGTTCAAAGAACCGAACTGAGGGGTGTTCCCCCTAATCCTATTTGAGTAACTTGGTGGAGCTATGGTGATGTGATGGAGTATTGTTTAATGGATGGAAAATTAAGAGTATCAACCGCAGGATCAAAATACCAACTACATCCAAGTGTGTAGAAGGAGAGCGTACTTCAAGCCAACAACAATATCTAAAACTGAACTACAACAATGGGTTACAACAAGGCGAGTCTAAAACAAAGTGGCTAGAAATCCAACAAGAAGCACTACCTAGAAAGAAAAATGACTCACTAACCTATGAGGTATGAGTGCAAGAAAACTCTTAGCTACAAGTTGGAAGCCCCTCACAAATTGTATCCTCGACAGGGTGATAAAATTCCAATCAGATAATGTGAAGTGGAAGAACAAATAGGCTAAGAGAATCCCACTACTAAGAAGGAACTCTCAGTAAAAGATACACAGAAATAATGGCAACTAGGATACCTTGTTCATGACATGCCTGGTTAGTTTCCTGGTGCTTTAGCCCTTTAGTCCCCGACGCCCTATTGGGTTGTGCGAGGAGGACTATGAAGGTTTATCAACCTTCAGTACAATATGGAATACAATATTCCACCCTGACTTCTGAAACCCCTTCATTGTGGCTTACTCCAGTAGAGCATCCCCCCCTGACATAATGGAATTGACTGTGTCAACAAGTACAAGAGGATTTTGGTCCCCTAATGGAAAACAACTATGTCTCAATATGTGAATGATAGAGGGGTGTTGTTTGGATTCCTATCCCCAATTTCCTAACTTAGCTACAAGATTGTTTTGTTCTCAAATGAGACTACAATGTTGGTTGTATTAAGTTACTTTTAAGGATACCTTGGGGTCATGAACCAAGCATTTTGTTTTTAGGGTGTGAGATGTGTGCAAATTATGTGTATAATCCCCAGCAATCCTATGACAAATATGGAACGATATCGCTCTCAGGATGTAAATAAAATGCAGATAAATAGCAGTAAAGGACAATAAATATCACACAAAATCACAACTACTTCTTCCAGAACATAAAATAAACAAAATTAAATCATGTATAAGGAACTTACCAAGGTGTGGGAAACACATAGGGGGTCTCGTATACGATGCTCTACTCAAGAGGCTCACATACAAGGAAACGAGGACCTAAAAATAAACCAAGGGGATGTAAAAAACAAATAGGGGTTCTGGGACAAGGATTAGGATAGAAACAGGTCGGGAAGGGGTAAAACATAAATAGGGAGTCTGGAATAAGGATCTTAAACACCAAAATGGACTGAAAAATTGCAGGTCACACCTGTCGATGGTACATGCATGATTAAGGTCATGTAGATCTAGGAAACAGTCATGATCAAGGAATAAAAAAAACCAGAAGACTCAGGATACATAAAATAGAGGATTAATCGCAACAGGTCACACAAAACCGAGTCACAGTTGTGATCGGGCTCGCTCCAAGAGCCGGGACAGGTGAGATCTAGATTTATGATCCAGGTCGCACTTATCAGGGAAAAAGGTACGACTTGGGTCAAGATTATCTAGAAAAAATGTGTGACAGGGTCGCAGATTTCAGTCAAATAGGTGCGACTCGGACTGAAATGGAGAATTTTTGAAAAATGGGTGTCGGCTAGGGCTGGGGATAGGAACTGAAGCAATACTAGTTCAAATATTCTGTGCGGGGGTCAGATCTGTGATGACTGAAGGTCGCAAAGAAGCAGAAACCAATATCAAAACTTGCAAACATAAAAAATCATATGTATCAACTGAGTGGAGACTGCGAAACAAGATATTTTGGGTTCGGTCCCCAGTGGAGTCTCCAAAATTGTAGTGGGGATTTCTCCCCATCTACATGCAAAAGAACCTACCCTAGATAATGTAGATCATAGGGTAGAGTCCAATCATAATAATAGGAAATAAAATAGCAATACCAATATTTTTAGGTTGCTTTTAAAATATATAGAACTAACTAATGCAAGAAATAACCATCAACACACCTTTCTTTCAAAGTTGGTCCACCATAGTCATCCTAGGAAATGGTCTTGTAGCTCCATGGTTTTTGTCTCCAGTCTCTTCCATAGCTAGTTGTCAGATGGATAATGGATCCAAATGGGTATGGAGCAAGCTCAACATACACTATTGGGAATGGTGTGGTAAAATATGGGAATAATGGAGAAAAGTGTATGATGTGACTAAGAGCAAATGGAAAAAAATGTTTCAAGGTGTCCTTCACAATGTATTTATAGGATGTTCCAAGGGTTTTTGACCCATGGTATTTTGTTTTCCATGGTATTTATCTATAGTATTTTGACCCATTCTCATTTTTACGGTTTTTACCCTTTTTTGGAGAGAGTGGGGGGGATACATCACAATAAATGCTCATCTTCCCTTCATTTATGGGGAAGAAATAATGATTTTTTGGACCATATTTAGTGGAAATACAATTGTGAAGGTCAAAAGTGAAGGAAAAAATTGTGGGAATATGATGTATGATTATGGTTTAGACCATAGAGAGATAGGTGAACAATTTTTAGTGTTAACAATCTATTAGACTTAAATTATTAGGACTTGTTGATTACATACTTTATGATGTTCTTTATGTTCCACAATTGAAGAGAAACTCAAACTCTCTTGTGCAAATTAGACAGCAAGGTCACTCAATACATATGTTTGATGGTATCATTGATATTAGAAGAGATTATGATATTGTGATTTTAATGACTGGAGTGGAAGATGAAATTTTTTTAAAGTTAAATGATACCTCATCTAGCTCACAAAATTCTACAAACTTGGCTCAACATAATGATAATTTGTCTTCCATCTTGTTATGGCATGGTAGATTTGGTCATATTAACTATGATAGTCTCAAAATTATGAAACCAAAAGGATTTCAAAGGATTCCTACTATTCTAAGACAACTTTCCCAATGCGATGCTTGTATTTTAGGAAAGCATAGTAAACAACCTTTTCATGATTCTATGTTTCTAGATTCTAGAAATATTGGCGTTATTCACTCAGATTTATGTGGGACCATGCATGTCCCATCATTAAATGGTAACAAATATATAATGAATTTTATTGCTGACTTTACAAGGATGTGTTGAGTTTATTTATTAAAAGGAAAATATCAATCTTTTGATACATTCAGAAATTTTCATTTGTGTATTAAAAATGAAACTCAACTCAATATTAGAACCCTTAGAACTGATAATGGTAGTGAATATACATCTCAATATTTTGAAAAATATTTGCTTGAGAATGGTATTAAACATCAAACCATTATTCCTTATAATCGACAACAAAATGGTGTTGCAGAATGTATGAATAGGACACTGTTTAATATGGTAAGATCAGTGATGTTTTCTAAGAATGATAAGTTAATGTTTTGGGGAGAAGTAGTTCTTTGTGCCATCTATATTAAGAATATATGTTCTTCTGTTGCACTACAAAACAAAACACCTTATGAAATGTGGCATGGCCGTCTTCCAGTTGTCAAGCATTTTAGAATTTTCGGTTCCACGTGTTATGCTTTGATTCTTGAGCAACAAAGAAATAAATTGGGAGCAAGAAGTCGAAAGTGCATTTTTTTTGGTTTATTCTAATAATTCCAAATCTTATATATTGTTTATTGAAGATAACATGAAGTTTATTGTTTCTAGGTATGTTTGTTAGATTTTTAACATTAAGCTAGCATTATATTAGGATCTTTAACTAAGAGAATAACAAGCACAACAATCAAACACAAGAGACAATGAACACAGTGTTTTTCCTTAGGGAAACCATAAATGGAGAAAACCCCGCAATTTCCTCAGAGATAGAATCAGCACCAAAAGTAAAACCCAAAACAATAATATGATCTCCTGACAGCAGTAGCCTCTTTATTTCTAGCCCTAAAAACTTATTCTCCCTCAGGTATGCGCTCAGTGTGAGTGAGTGTGTGATAAATAGAGAGACTCACTCTCTATTTATACTAATTCTCGACTTGACAATGACTCACTAGGGCCGACTTCACTAGGTGAGTCTAACAACCCTAGGGCCCCGAAACTGCGAGGATTTTAACCATTGAACAATAGGAGGGTTACCCACATTGACTTGACCTGACTTGTTTATATTATAGAAACTCTCGATCGGAACATCGGGGAATGACATGACTCAATTACATTACAAACACTTCCCAGAATAAACATCGGGGTACAATACATAAGAAATACAAGTGAATACATTCTAAAGTTACAATTACATCAACACTCCCTCTTAACTAGGAAGGTATTATCTCGACACAATTTATCAGCACAAGTCTTTTTCTTTGTATCATCTGGATCATCATCGAGTCCTCGTAACCTTCAAGTCATCTTCATCTGGATCTAGATCATATCTGGTTCTGGAACATCTTTGTTGGATCATCATCACAGGTGCTATCTCTTGATTCTTCTCGTCATAGGAAGTTCTACAGATCCATCCCTTTTTCATGCTGGTTGTAGGCCTAGCCTCCATGTAGGTCTTTTCTAGAACTTATATCTGACCCTAAGTCGGACCGCCCATCACTTATATCTGATCATTTAGGAACCAATCCTATAATCATGTCAGAAAGTCATGCCCAGCACTCACATATGACCATGTGGGAACACACCCCACAACCCTGTCAGAAAGGCCCAGCACTTACATTCGACCATGCGAGGAACCAATCCTCCATGCCGAAAGGATCTGCACTTACATATTATCATTGTAGGAACCAATCCTACAATCACCTTAGAATGGCTCTACACTTACATATGATCACTGTAGGAACCAATCCTACAATCACCTCAGAATGGCTCTGCACTTACATCTGATCACTGTAGGAACCAATCCTACAATCACCTCAAAATGGATTTCCACTTAGAACTGACCATGTAGGAACCAATCCTACAGTCACATCAGAATGGCCCTCAGTACTAGACTGAGCTTTCCTGGTAACTGACCAGGTGCCTCCATTACAAGAATGGCATTCAGTGCTTATCTCTGATCATGTAGGAACCAATCCTACAGTCACATCAGAATGGCTCAACACTCACATCTGACATGGAAGGAACCAATCCTCTCACCATGACATAATGGCTCAGCACTTACATCTGACCATGGAAGGAACCAATCCTCTCACCATGTTAGAATGGCTCATGGACTCATCACTTCCCTTTGGAGGGAACCTCTATCTAGAGAACACCAAGCTTCTCCCTAAAATACTCAAACTTCACTCTAGCCAATGGCTTTGTCAACACATCAACTATCTGTTTGTCCGTTGCAACATAATGGAGCCTCACTACTCCTCTCTACACCATATCCCTGATATAGTGATACTTGATCTCGATATGCTTCGACTTGTCATGGAACACTGGGTTCTCTGACAACTTCACAGAACTCTAGTTGTTGCAATGTATAGAAGTAGCATCCAACTGGAGATCAAATAAATCAGACAGTAGCGTCCTCAGCCATACTGCCTCACAACTAGCTGAACAAGCTGCGACATACTCTGCTTCAGCTATACTCAGTGCCACATAGGATTGCTTCCTGCTAAACCAAGAGATCACACCTTATCCCATACTGAAGCAACACCCTAAAGTGCTCCTCCTATTGATGGCACTACCTACCCAATTTGAATCAACATAACCCTCTAAGTTAATCTTCTGATTCACCTCATACTTGAGCCCATAATCAACTGTACCCCTAGGTACCTCAGAATATGCTTTACAACAATCAAGTGAACATGTCTCGGATCTATCAGGAACTGGCTCAAGGTGTTCACTGCAAAGCAAATATCTGGTCTCGTGTTCGTCAAGTAAATCAAGGAACCAATCATCTAATGATACATCATAGCATCAATCGCTTCTGATGAAGCATCACTCAATAGCTTCAATATCTATGCCATAGGTGTGGTCATGGCTTTGCAGTCCATCATCCCGAACCTCTTCAGGATCTCTACTGCATACTTCCCTTGTCTGAGGGAGATTCCATCTGCATTCTGCCACACCTCCATGCTTAGAAAATAGTGCATCATACCCAAGTCCTTCATTTCAAACTCGACAACAAGCTTCCTCTTCATATCAACAATCAACCCATCCATACCTGTTACAAACAAATCATCTACATATAGTAGTAGCATCACTGGATTGCCATCTTCAACCTTGTAGTAAATATTGGAATCTGCTTTACTTTTGGTAAAGCCCAAACTGGATAGAAAGCCATCAATTCTGTC
Source organism: Pseudotsuga menziesii (assembly GCA_001517045.1). Classification (NCBI taxonomy): domain Eukaryota; kingdom Viridiplantae; phylum Streptophyta; class Pinopsida; order Pinales; family Pinaceae; genus Pseudotsuga; species Pseudotsuga menziesii. Next base: position 61,162 of record LPNX010482703.1, read on the forward strand.
ATACCATGTCCTGGGTGCTTGTTTCAAACTGTATAGGGCTTTCTTCAATCTACACACATGAGACTCCTTGTCATGTGTCTCAAAACTGACTGGCTGCTCTACATACACTTCCTCTTCCACTACACCATTCAAAAAGGTAGTACTGACATCCATTTGGTGTATCTTCCATTTCATTACTGCAGCCAAAGCAAGCACTGATCTGATGGGAGTGTATCTGGCTACAAGTGCAAAGGTTTCTTCATAATCTATTCCTTCTTTCTGTGAGAAGCCACGAATCTTGCTTTATATTTCTCTATGTTGCCATCTGTAGCATGCTTGATCATGTAGATCCATTTGGAAGTTACAATAGAATTCCCTTTTGGTCTTGGGACAACATCCCAAACATCATTCTTCATGATCGATTGATACTCTTCGATCATATCATCCTTCCATTCTTTCCGTTCTTCCACTTCTTCATAGTTGGAAGGTTCTTTATTGATAAAGTCACATAATAAAGCTACATACCCAGAGCAGCACCTGTTCCTCTTTCTTTCTTTGTGATTTTCTTCTGGAGCCCCATATCTTACCACACCTTGGATAGCTTCTCGTACCCAAGTAGGTTTCCTCTTGTGAGGATTCGTCTCCTAAGGTGGATCTATAGGTTCTTGAGGTTCTTCAAATTCTCAATCTTCTTCTTTGTTCATGGTTGTGTCATGAATTCTGGGTGCTTCTGATTCTTCGGGATCTTTAGTAGGTTTCTTTCTATATTTGTTGTAAGCTGAGTCTTTGTCAAATGTTACATCTCTGTTGATGTCGATCTTCTTGAATCTTAAGAAGTATATTCTGTAAGCCTTCAAGATTTTAGAGTATCCCACAAATATACCCTTCTTTCCTGAAGGATCTAACTTTGTCCTCTTTTCTTTCGGAATGAGTATGTACAATGGACAGCCAAATATTCTGAGATGGCTGACTTCTGGTTTCTTGCTAGAAAAGACTTCTTCAGGTGTCTTGTTCTTGAGTACCCTGTGTGGAGTATGGTTCTATACATACACCATTGTTCTGGTAGCTTCTACCAATAGTTGCATGGGAAGACCTTGATCGTGAAGCATTGCTCTTGTAGCTTCCATGATAGTTCTATTATTCCTTTCTACAACCCCATTCTGTTGCGGATTATATGGAGTGGATAACCCCCTCTTAATCCCTGAATCTTTCCATAACTCTTTGAATTCATTTGATGTGAATTCTCCGCCATTATCTGATCGAAAGGTCTTGATCTTCTTTTCTGTGTGGTTCTCGATCAAGGATTTGAATTCCTTGAGCTTGCTGAAAAATTCATCTTTGTTCTTCATAAAGTATATCCATGTCTTCCTAGAATAATCATCAATAAAAGAAACATAGTATACATACCCGCTTAAAGAACTGGATGACATTGGGCCACATACATCGGAGTGAATGATTTCCAAGATTCCTTTTGCTTTGCTTTCGCTACCTGGAAATGTCTTCTTTGTGTTATTTCCTTTTGGACATCCTTTGCAGACTCCTTCATGTTTTGCTTGAATTTATGGAAGACCTTCAACAACTTTTCTTGCAAGTGGTAGTGCTCTGTAGTGCACATGTGCAAGCCTTCTATGCCAAAGTTCATTTGGCTCTACTGTGTCATGGACCAAATCTTGTTCTGGATGGCCCTTCAATTTGTATAATCCTCCTTCTTGTTCTCCAATTACTATTGCATCGTCGATAGTCTTTCCTCTTGGCTACATGAGGACTTGGCCATCTACAAATGCGACCCTCATGCCTTTTGCATCCAGTGACGATATGGAGTGAATATTCTTCTTTAGTCCTGGTACAAACAAGACATCCTTCATTTTCATAGACTTTCTAGAGTCTAGCTTGTAGGAGGATTCACCACTATCATTTATGGGATATTGGTATTCATCCCCAAGTTTCACCTACTGGGGTGAATTATGTTCAGATAGTTTCTCAAAATATTCCTTGAATCCTGTCATGTGTTTGGAATCCCCATTGCCGATAAGCCAATCTTTTCTTCCATGAGTGATAGTTCCTGTGAGAGCTAAGATCAGAGCATATTATTCATCACTTGAAGAGTCTTCACTTTCTTGTTTTAATTTCTTCCTAGGAGGATCATCATCCTCAGTAATGTGATCATGATGTCTTCTTTTGGAGTTCTTCTTCTTCTTGGATCCACTCTTATTCATGGGACAACTTCTAGCAAAGTTTCCTCTTTCATCACATGTATAACATCTGAGTTTGGATGGATCCCTTCTTACAAAATTATTTTTCTGATGAGAATGCTTACCTTGGTGATGATGATTTTCCCTTCTGCCTTTCTTGGAGTGTACTGTGAGAGCTTGATCTTCACTTCCCATCTTTTCTTCTCGAGTTTCTATTCAAGCTTCTTCTTGTGAACATTCTTCCCACAATCTACTGAAATTGATTAGCTTCTTCCTAGCATAGATTCCTTGGATGAAAGAATCCCATGACCTAGGGAGACCATTCAAGGTTGTCATCACAATTTCTACATTATCTACTTCTTCATCTACTGCTTAAAGTTGTTCTTTGATCTAGGAGACCCTTGTGAAGTATGACTGGATGGTCTCCTCATTTTGGATCTTTACATTCTTCAACTGCTTCCTCAAAGTCATCTTTTGGTTTATGTTCTTCCCTTCAAACAGTTTGGTTAGGGCATCAAACATAGCTTTAGGTGTCTTGAGGGAGGAAACCTATGGTATGAGGTGATCCTTGATTGAATCAGCAATAATCCTCTTTTACATAACCAACTTCTTCTTATGTAAGGCCTTAGCTTCATCTTCCTCTAAAACTGGAACCTCCTCATTGATGTAGGAGTCCAACTCATTTTCTTCCAAGACCAAGGAGATCCTATACTTCCAGGCTCGAAAGTTATCAGCTCCCTCAAGATTCTCATCAAGCTTGGTATGATGAGACATCTTAACTCAGACCCTCAAATGGAAATAGAAAATATTTATATCTTACCAGGTCAAGATGTCAGATCTGGACTTGGAGCTTAATTTCTGCAGTGCTAGTTCAGGAGCATATTAAGGTTTGACTTTCCCAGAGTACTGTCCAACCAAATGCTTTGATCTTTATCTCTAAGCTTCAATTTTTAGGAGGAGATCAATCCAAGCCTGGGCTCACTCAAAAATTCCACTTCTGTGGAAAGCCCTAATTTTCGGCAGTAGTGTCGGCTCCAAAACTGAAAAAGATCAGAATCAGATTCTACTTCGACAGAAAGATGTGCCCTAGGGAGGAGAGTAATCCCAACCTTCTTTTGCTAAAAATATATGGAGAGATATCCAAAAAGTAGGAAGCCCTAGTTCCCACGGCTGCATAGTGTCTTCTTGTTAGGTTAGCCCTGATACCATGCTAGATTTTTAACATTAAGCTCGCATTATATTAGGATCTTTAACTAAGAGAATAACAAGCACAACAATCAAACACAAGAGACAATGAACACAGTATTTTTCCTCGAGGAAACCATAAATGGAGAAAACCCCGCAACTTCCTCAGAGATAGAATCATCACCAAAAGTAAAACCCAAAACAGTAAGATGATCTCCCGACAGCAGTAGCTTCTTTCTTTCTAGCCCCAATAACTTCTTCTCCCTCAGCTATATTCTACAACTCAATGTGAGTGAGTGTGTGATAAATAGAGAGACTCACTCTCTATTTATACTAATTCCTGACTTGACAATGACTCACTAGGGCCGACTTCACTAGGTGAGTCTAACAACCCTAGGGCCCCGAAACTGCGGGGTCGTTAACCCTTGAACAATAGGAGGGTTACCCACATTGACTTGACATGACTTGTTTATATTATAGAAAATCCCGATCAGAACATTGGGGAATGAGATGACTCAATTACATTACAAACACTTCCCGGAATAAACATCGGGGTACAATACATAAGAAATACAAGTGAATACATTCTGAAGTTACAATTACATCAACAATGTTAATTTATTGAATTTGAGAAATATGCACTCACTATTGATAAACAACTTGCTCAACTTGATATATTTAATTCTAAGAAAATCTATCATGAAAAGGATAATGAACTTCCAAATCTTGAAGGGGGGATTCTTGTTCTAAGTCAATTTTTGGAATTTTCTTCAATAACAAAAAGTTCTTCCAATGCACAAGTTGATGATCTTAATGCACAAGTTGATGATTCTAATGCACAAGTTGATGAAATAGAGGGTCATAAAATTGATAATATTGTTAATGGAATGGATAAGTTAAGTCTCATATATAATGAAGAGCCTGCTCTTGAAGAAGAAACAATGTAAACACCACAACAATAATCTAGTAGATCAACATTGACTAAGAAATTTCCAAAAAGGTGTGATGATTTTTTCACATTAGATTGTGAACTAAACTTTTATGCTTTTGACAAACCTGCTTCTTTTCAAGAAGCGGTAACTAGTGATGTATGGAGAAGTGCAATGCAAAGAGGGTATGATGCTCTCATAAAAAATGGAACTTGGATGCTGGTGGACCCTCAAATTGCAACCAAACCTATTGGATGCAAGTGGATATATAAGAGCAAGTATAAATAAAATGGATCACTTGAGAAACACAAAGCGATACTTGTAGAAAAAGTATACGCACAGAAAGAAGGTGTTGATTACACATAAACATTTTCTCCTACAATAAAATTGGGTACTTTTCGAACTCTGTTTTCTTTAACAACAAAAAGGGGATGGAAAATACATCATATGGATGTTAAAACAACCTTCTAGAATGGATACTTTAAATAATATGTTTATATGGATCAGCCTGAAGGTTTTGCTATTAATGGTTAAGAACAGAAGGTATGAAAAATTGTAAAATATTTGTACGGTTTGAAGCAAGCACCCCGAGCATGGTATGAGAAATTAGTTGAACATCTTCTGATATTTAATTATAAGCATTTCAATCTAGATTATGCAACTTTGTTTGTCAAGAAAGTTGTAAGATCAGTTCTATATCTAGTTGTCTATGTGGATGATTTGCTTATCATGGGAAATAATAATGATTATATATCCTCTATTAAAAGAGAGTTGAAAAAGGTTTTTGAGATGACATATTTGAGATTATTACATTATTATTTACGAATTGAAGTATATCAAAAATCAAAGAACATTTTTATTTCTCAAAAAAAATGTTGGAGAGTTATTGAAAAAATTTGGTATGTGGGTTTGTAATCATGTTTCTACTCCAATGAAGTGAATCTAAATCTTAATTCAAATGAAGGTAGCACATTTGAAAATCCAACAAAGTACATTTAGCTTGTTGGAAATTTAATTTATCTTACTACTACTCAGCTTAACATAACTTTATTGTAGGAATACTCTCCAGGTTTATGAATAAGCCCTATGAAGGTCATTGAAATGCAACAAAGAAAGTGCTCAAATATTTAAAATGAACTCAATCATATGGCATCAAATATTCTAAAGTTTTAGAATTCCACCTCACTTGTTATTCAAATTCATATTTTGATGGAGGTACAGAGCATGGGATGTAGACTTCAGGTTATTTGATGAAACTTGGAACAACAACTGTCACATGGAGATCGTGAAAGCAATATGTCCTACTAATTCTACAACTGAATCCTAATAAGTTGCAACATCTCAATCCACAAAATAAATCATTTGGATTCGTAAAATACTTGAAGACTTGCAAGAGAAACAGATGACTTCAATTCCTATATTTGTTGACAACTCTTCTACAATTCAATTTTCCAAGAATCCAAAATTCCATGATCGAAACAAACATATCAACACCAAATATCACTTGATTCGATATCACGTTGAGGAAAAAACCAATCATCTAACACAGTGTTCTACTCTAGAGAAAATTGTAGATATCTTTACCAAAGCATTGGGCCATGAAAAGTTTGAAGATTTTAGAATGTAGCTTGGAATGTCAAATGTCCCTTCATATTAAGGGGGAATGTTGAATAATCCTTTAGGATTTCATTATAAATAACATTTCATTTATTATTTAGTAAATTCTCATTAATAATCTCGTTATCTAACTATAGACAACGATTTTTATTTCCTTTATATGTAATACTCTTTTATGAAATAATTCATTCATTGTTGAGGTTATTTATGGCCCGTGTCACATCATCATCCACCCGTTACTTTCAATTGTGAAGGACATATGACATTTATGTTGCTACTACATCCTATTATTTTGCAATTAGAGTTGGAGGGAGTGACAGAGAGAGGGATATTGAAGCCTTCAATGAAAGACATATCCTATAAATATTGATTCATGTACAGATTGAGCACAAATTCAAAAAGAGTTTGAGGGACACTTCCATATCCTTCACACTTCAGCAACTTGTCGTAATCACCAGCGTTGCAGTTGCCTCTCTCGCTTGCATCGAAGGAGCAGCCAGTATGACCCCAAATTATGGCTTGTATTATTCCTGTAGACATGTTAAAACTCCATGTTTGGCCCTATCACAATGCTTTAGCACTACCAGGACTTGTAGTCCCCCAAACTATGTATAGAAACTGGTTCTTCACTATGAATGTCATGCCTTGGGCACCTATAGTTCATCATGAAATATTAATACCATCTTGTTGAGATTCAATAGTTAGACCAATGAGCACCAGCTTTAGCTAGTTACCTTGCATATCAACATGAATGACCAATAATGTTACTATCGTTGGGATCCAAATGGGAACTAGAAAACTATTCCGCGCCCCCATTGCATCAACCAAAAAAGACTACTTAAAGACAATGAACTAAACTTAAAGCAAAAATAGAGCAAGTGAGATGAGGTGAGAATGTTAAAATGTTATCTATATATATGTGCACAAACCATATACAAATATGCTAAAGAGGCATTTATCATTATCCTTTCTCTGTCTGTGCATCGTTTGCTACTGTAGAATAAGTGCCTCTAGATAATGAGTCTATTGTCAATGTGAGCTACATATTTTAATAAAAATTGAGTCAATGTTTCACAATCCAAATCAATAAGGTATTTTTATCTCAATTTTTAATTAGCAAATTTTGAATTCCAAAGATATTTAAAATTGATTTTAAATAAAATACAAGGGCTTCCAGCAGCAAAGTCACTACCTTTTAAAAAATTAAAATGAGCATTTTGTCGAAGATAAATAACACAATTATTGAAATGAACATTTTGCCGAAAATAAAAATCTCTTCTAAAAGCATATGTTGTATTTTCACAATAAAATTTTTAAAATTTAATATATTTATAGATATTAGTAGTATTGTAAATGAAATAAGGAAACAAAATATAAATGAAGTTGCTTCTCAATGTGTATTCTTGTCCTACATCATCATCCATTCCAATGATAGTGTCGTGTAGCATCAAGCATTCCAATGATAGCATCATCATAATCATTTAATTCAAAACAAAAACGAGTTTGAAAACCAATGTTTAAATTTTCTTTCATTTTCATTTGATATAGCAGCAAGTAGTACCTTGTAGGTGAGTGTATCACCTCATTTAAACCTTATTATCTTTATGTTTTCCATCAAGAGAACATCCTTCTAAATATGGTCATATGTGTGGGATTTGCACTCTGCATGAGAGCACCACCCTTGGAGTTATGGATATAATAACAATAGATATATAAACAAGTAATATGGAACAAACTTATGCCCAAAAAAAGATGGGAACTTCCCATCCAAATGGTATAGCCATATAGAACAATGCAAAAAATAGAAAAACACATAAACTCGAAACTTTCCTCTTTAGTTTATTGGAAGTTTCTATTCATGAATTTTATTTTTTCTCAATGTATTTAAGCATCATTTTTATGGTATAGCACCAATAAGATTTTGAAAAAATTCTAAGAGAAATTAAAATAACTAAAACATTAATGTTGTAGTTTACACATTTCTAAAAATTAAATGTACTTGCACGAAAATAATAGAAAAATGTGAAAAAAATGGAAACTTCCCATCCAAATTGTAAAGAAATATGGAACAATGCAAAAAGAAAAAAAAGAAAAACTAAAAACTTTTCACTTTTGTTTATTAGAAGTTTCTATTCATTAATTTTGTTTTTTCTCAAATTATTTAAGCATTATTTCTATCGTATAGCACCAACAAAATTTTGAAAAAATTCCAAGAGAAATCAAAATAACTAAAACATTAACATTGTTGCAGTTTACACATTTCTAAAAATTAAATGCTTGCATGAAATTTATACAAAAAATGTGAAAAAATGGCAACTTCCCATCCCAATTGTAAAGCAATATGGAACAATGTGAAAAGCAAAAAAACAAAAGCTAGAAACTTTTCACTTTAGTTTATCTGAAGTTTCTATTCATTAATTTTATTTTTTTCTCAAATTATTTAAGCCTTATTTCAATGGTATATCACCAATCAGATTTTGAAAAAATTCCAACAAAATTTAAAATAAATCGAATAAATATAAAAAATAAACTAAAACTAATGTTGCACTTTACAAATTTCTAAAAATTAAATACAGTTACATAAAATTAATAGAAAAAGGTGAAAACAATAGCCTTTGCCTACAGCATGGACTGATAATAACAATCCATTATAAATTGGTTTTTTTCCTTTTTAGAAAGCCAAGTCATTTAATTCTAAATTATAAAATATTTTCATTTGATTCTAAATTATAATATATGTTCATTTAAATAGATTTGTTATTAACGTTCCTATTTATCCTTATGCTATATAAAACAATATATAGAAAATATTCTAGTAATATTCTAGTTGGAGCATATAATGTTATTGTAATACACCAAATAATTGTAATTTATTATTATTTGGAATATTTATTTATTGTTTAATATTTTGACAAGAAAGTTAAAATAAATGTAATAGATTATTTTTATTTAATAATTAAAATACTGAGAGGAATCATAACTGAAGTAGTTGATGAAAGAGTGTGTGCTGACCCACAAGGGGAAACCACAAGTGGCAAAAGCTGCTAAGTGAGAAATCAAGTGATGCAGGAGGGATCTTCCCCAAAATCAGGTAAAGGCTCCTTGTGGAGTGCTAAAGAGAAAGAGGCTCATAAATGACCAAGTCCTACGAAAAATACTATAAAATAGTATGTCCATCAATAAAGAAGGATCTTGGCGATAGATGGGGAATTGATATGTTGATGCAAAGAGATGACGTAGTGATCGGATTTTGTCCTTGTGGTTCAACAAACAAGCTCGAGGGTTCTGGAGCAAGTAAGACTTCGATGCTTTAGGAGTTGGTTGCAGGTAACGTCGGCTTCAGTTATGATTTCCCGATAGTAGTGTCGGGTTTCCTACTCAATTTATTATTTGTTTAGTATTGATAAATTATAGACTGAGTATGGATTAAATCTTAAATGCATTTTAAATTGGGAATTAAAATATGCATCTATGCCTAATATGTTTATGTATTATCAATAAATATATTCTTAGTATAAACTATTAGTTGTTCAATTAATCATGCACAGAATGTAGAAGAATCACATAACTTATCTATATTCTAAATGCATCTAGATAGTTTTACCCGTGTTTATAAATATATGTATGTAATATCGGAATTAGTAATTAGATCTAAGTAAATGTAAAATAATCATATTTCCTCTAGGAGTCGAAGGATTTCATACAGAGCCTATCTCTGTGTTAAACCATACATATATAATTTAATAAATCTAATCTATGTTTGGGTATTCACACCTAGTTTAGGGTAGATCTAGATATACAAATAAATAAAAGAACAAAATGAAAAGATTGCAAATAACCAAACAAAATATTCATAGATACACATATTAGAGTTGAAAGTCTTCTTTCACTTAATAATAAACTAAATAAGTGAATCCACATATATTTTTTTAAATCAACCTTAACCAAATACAACCTCTATCAATTTTGGGTATTCATACCCATTTGGTACAATTCTAAACATTCGAACAAACCAAAAAAAAACTGAACGATAGGATCATAGTTGATACAATATAGTAATCTTTTACAAATTAAGAAACCATTGGCCAGCTTATAGATCCACATTTATAAACTCGAAAATAAAACAAATCTAAAACTAAAAACGCAATGTACAATCTCCATCCAAATAAGAATGCAAATCAAACGCATTTGAGTGTGAGAGGATGTGAATCCCACAGTGAAAACTATTGCATCCAATTACATACCCAATAAGGGTTTTAAAAAACCTATCTTCGCAACAGTTGTAAAAGCCCTATCTTTCCTTGGACTACAAACCAAATCCACTAGAAAACTAGCTTAACTCTGAGCCTACAAGAGTCTTACCTTATGAATGTTGAAGGATACACAATGTGCAGTCCAAGCCAAAACCACACCAGTAGTTACATGCAAAAAAAATTAAGTGGCGTTAGGATAATGCTAATGACCAAAGTTTTATTATGAATTCTTTTAATTTAAACAAAGTCAGATAAAAACCCTCACCTCCTAACAAAGGAGGAGGAGGCCTGACAGTAGGTGACCATGTCGAGCTACTCTCGCCAAGCCATGCTTAGTGACCTGCACTCACAAGAAACCATAGTTAATCAGTTCCATGTTAAAATTGCAATCCTATTAGAAAGATAAATAAAATTAAAACCAACTATGAATTATTACCTGAAATCCAAGTTTGGATGGTAAGGGCAAAGCAAGCTTACCGAAACCTTTGCACTTTTTCTGCCTTCACCTGTCAACAGGTTGACAGAGTTAAAACAAAAACCCCTTTCATATATATGAAATGAATATCTATAAGTCTTACAGATAGAAGGACAAACTTACCCTTGATGAATGCATAGAGGGCCAGGGGTCGGCTCCTCTTGGGTTCCCTTTTCTCCTCCTATGCCCGCATACAATAGAAAAATGTATGTTAAACTTTGTAACTACTATTGAACTTTTAAAAGTAGAATTTCCATAATGCTAATTGAGGAGTCTCCTTCCTTACCTAGTAAAATCTAGGTAGGATGCAAAGCCTATGCTAAAACTCGAAGAAGGCAACTGGATTCCCTTCATAAACCCATGATGAACCAAGAAGTCCAAGGTTTTAATGGTGGCAATGTGGCCATTAACGAGACTAATAAATACCTCCAAACAAAACTTAAGTACATACTGAAGAAAAAATTTCTTTAACATACCGTGAAAAGAAACGGGAAAGACTGGTGAAGCACAACCATCTAGTGGCTAAGTTTCTTTCACAGGAAAAACATACAGACCAAACGAATGTAACCAAACTTTCACAACACCATAAAGATGTGGTAAACCCTATGAAAAACTGTGTACCAGATTATGACAAGTGAAGGTTCGAGATCCTTCTCGGGCCTCAGTACATGTTGTTAACACCAAAAATGTTCACCTAGCTCTCCATGGTGTAAATGATAATTTTACATCATATTCCCACCATTATTTCCTCCATATTTACCTTACACAACTAAAATCCACTAAATTTGGTCCAAAACATTATTATTCATTCCCCATAAATGAAGGGACGTTGAGGATTTATTGTGATTTATCGCCACTCTCTCCAAAGAGGACCAAAAAACCCTAAAAATGAGAATGGGTCAAAAACCATAGATAAATACCATGGACAATAAAATACCTTGTGTCATTACCATGGGTCAAAAAACCTTGGATCATCCTATAAATACATTGTGAAGGTCTCCCCAAAAACACCTTTTTAGTCACACTTTTTTTTCCTTTCCAGAAACACACTTTTGGTCACATCACACATCATTAATTTTCATTCACTTGCCATTGTTCCTCCATTCTAGCCATACCATTCCCATGATGTATGTTGAGTTTACTCCATACCCATTTGGATCCATTTCCCCCATTTAACAACCATCCGTGGAAGAGACTAGAGAACCAAATCATGGAGCTACAGAGCCATTTCTTCAGACGGCTACGATGACCCATATTACAGAAAAATATATGAATGCTTTTATGTTTGTTTGTTAGTAAAATATAAAGAAAAAAATCTAAAAATATTTTTATTGTTGTTCTTGTTTCCCATTTCCATTGGTTAACTCTACCCTATGATCTAGACGATCGAGGGTAGGTTGTTTTGCACGTAGTAGGGGAGAAATTCCCACTACAGTTTTTGTGACTCCACTCGGTCAATCCTTTCGAATCTTTGTTTTTGTAGGTAATCCTACTAGTTTGTACCTTTAGTCATCATAGATCTAACCCCCTCGTGGTAAATCTAAACCAGCCTTGCCTCAGTGCCTACACCCTGACCCAAGCCGATAGTCCTTCTCCAAAAAAAAATTAGTCTCGGTCGAGTCGTACTTATTCAGCCAAAATTTGTGACCCAGTCACACATTTTTGCTTGATAAGTGTGACCTGGACTAGATAGATAGATCGCTCTTGTCTCGGCAATCGGAGTGATCTCGAGTGCTATTGTGACTCTGTTTTGTGTGACCTGTCGCACTTAAACCCCTTTTTTGTGTGACCTAAGTCTTCTAACTGTTTTTCGGTCTCGGTCACGATTATTTCCCAGTTCTATGCAACCTTGTTCGTGCCTATTCCACCAGTAGGTGCGACCTGTAGTTTTTCATTCCTTTTTGGTGTTTGAGATCCTTATTCCAAACCCCTTGTCTATATTTTACCCCAACTTGACCTGTTTCTATCTAGATCTGATCGATTACAACCCCCTGATTTGTTTTGTAGAGTGAATATTGATTGCTATCTTTCTTTCCATATCTATGTACTCTCATCAACCAAAGGAGTACATCAACCACAGGAAAGTTAAGTTCTGTATGTATTATTCATGACACACTTTGAGTCAAAATTTAATATAATAAATTTATTGTCTTTTTTTTCATTCATAACAAATTTAGTTTTAAATTCATGTTGCTTTTTCGGCCTTTGTAGTATTTATTTAGTTTTTCAAGTATTGTAACAATATTATTTAAACTCATAAAATATTTTATAAATAAAAACAAATAAGAGTTTTTTTATTTGATAAAAGTATAATTTAAATGAATTTGAATATAAATAACATATTTTTTTTAATTTAAATTATATAATTTGTATAACTATAAATATACATAAATTTTTTTTAAAATTTCAAATAAAATTATAAATATGAAATTTATATTATATAATCCCAAAGTTCGAATTTTAGAGTATTGAATTCATCTGTACAAGAATTTTAAATTCATAAAAAAATTAAATAATTAATTCTTATTAATTAAGTAAGTGTGTTTATCATGTTTTTGAAAAAAAAATATAAAAAAAAAACAATAACCACAAACATAACATAGCAATTCAAACACAACAATATGAAGGAAAATCCTTAAACAACTAACCTAAAAGAATCCTTGCACAACTAACCAAGAGAGATTTAAACTAACCATAAAACTAAGGGAGAGGGACATTTAATATAATACCAACTTCTTATGCCCATCCCTGCTTTTAAAAAGTGTTCCTAGAAAATCAAAATAGTTTCTCATCCAATTTCCTGGGGTCGTAACTTTAACATACTACCTCCGTTTGACGCGCATGATACCTCGTTAGAAAGATCTGTTTAAGGACTACATCCAAAAATAGCAAAAATTGAGTACTCTAGAATGGACCCATATTTGCCTGACCATTCAATGCCAAAAAATGTCGTTTAGGGCCTCAAAACGACTCCGGAAGTTTAGGACCCGAAAACTGCCAAAAATAGTAAATTGTGCTACAATTAAGGAAACTGGAAAACTGAAAAAAACAGTGGTGGGGGTCCAAGAGGAATAGGTGGGTGGCCACCAATATCCTCTTGGATCAATGTTAAAATTGCAATCCTATTAGAAGTATAAAAAAAATTAAAACCAACTGTGAATTATTACCTAAAATCCAAGTTTGGATGGTAAGGGCAAAGCAAGCTTACCGAAACCTCTGCACTTTTTCTGCCTTCACCTGTCAATAGGTTGACAGAGTTAAAACAAAAACCCCTTTCATATATATGAAATGAATATCTATAAGTCTTACAAATAGAAGGACAAACTTACCCTTGATGAATGCATAGAGGGCCAGGGGTCGGCTCCTCCTGGGTTCCCTTTTCTCCTCCTATGCCTGCATACAACAGAAAACTGTATGGTAAACTTTGTAACTACTATTGAACTTTTAAAAGTAGAATTTCCATAATGCTAATTAAGGAGTCTCCTTCCTTACCTAGTAAAATCTAGGCAGGATGCAAAGCCTATGCTAAAACTCGAAGAAGGAGACTGGCTTCCCTTCATAAACCCATGATGAACCAAGAAGTCCAAGGTTTTAATGGTGGCAATGTGGCCATTAACCAGACTAATAAATACCTCCAAACAAAACTCAAGTACATACTGAAGAAAAGATTTCTTTAACATACCGTGAAAAGAAACGGGAAAAACTGCTGAAGCGCAACCATGTAGTGGCTAAGTTTCTTTCACAAGAAAAACGTACAGACCAAACAAATGCAACCAAAATTTCACAACAACATAAATATGTGGTGAACCCTATGAAAAATTGTGTACCAGATTATGACAAGTGAAGGGTCGAGATCCTTCTACGGCCTTAGTACATGTTGTTAACACCAAAAAATGTTCACCTAGCTCTCCATGGTATAAATGATAATTTTACATCATATTCCCACCATTATTTCCTCCATATTGACCTTACACAACTAAAAATCCACTAAATTTGGTCCAAAACATTATTATTCATTCCCCATCAATGAAGGGACGTTGAGCATTTATTGTGATTTATCCCCATTCTCTCCAAAGAGGACCAAAAAACCCTAAAAATGAGAATGGGTCAAAAACCATAGATAAATGCCATGGACAATAAAATACCTTGGGTCATTACCATGGGTCAAAAAACCTTGGATCATCCTATAAATACATTGTGAAGGTCTCCCCAAAAACACCTTTTTAGTCACACTTTTTTTGCCTTTCCAGAAACACACTTTTGGTCACATCACACATCATTAATTTTCATTCACTTGCCATTGTTCCTCCATTCTAGCCATACCATTCCCATGATATATATTGAGTTTACTCCATACTCATTTGGATCCATTTCCCCCATTTAACAACCATCTGTGGAAGAGACTAGAGAACCAAATCATGGAGCTACGGAGGCATTTCTTTAGACGGCTACAATGACCCATATTACAGAAAAATGTATGAATGCTTTTATGTTTTTTTGTTAGTAAAATAGATATAAAAAAATCTCAAAATATTTTTATTGTTGTTCTTGTTTCCCATTAACATTGGTTAACTCTACCCTATGATGTAGACGATCGAGGGTAGGTTCTTTTGCACGTAGTAGGGGAGAAATTCCCACTATAGTTTTGGTGACTCCACTCGGTCGATCCTTTCGGATCTTTGTTTTTGTAGGTAATCCTACTATTTTGTACCTTCATTCATCACAGATCTAACCCCCTCGCAGTAAATATGAACCAGCCTTCCCTCAATGCCTGCACCCTGACCCAAGCCGATAGTCCTTTTCCAAAAAAAATTCAGACACAGTCGAGTCACACTTATTCAATGAAAATTTGTGACCCAATCACACATTTTTGCTTAATAAGTGCGACCTGGACCAGATAAATAGATTGCTCTTGTCTCGGCAATCAAAGTGATCTCGGGTGTTACTGTGACTCGGTTTTGTGTGACCTGCCGCGCTTAAACCCATTTTTTGCATGACCTAAGTCTTCTAACTATTTTTTGGTCTCGGTCACGATTATTTCCTAGTTCTAAAAACGACGTTTAGGGCCTCAAAACGGCTTCTAAAGTTTCAGACCCGAAAACTGCCAAAAATAGTAAATTGTGCTACAATTAAGGAAACTGGAAAACTGAAAGAAACAGTGGTGGGGGTCCAAAAGGAATAGGTGGGTGGCCACCAATATCCTCCTGGATCAATTTTAAAATTGCAATCTTTTTAGAAAGATAAATAAAATTAAAACCAACTGTGAATTATTACCTGAAATCCAAGTTTGGATGGTAAGGGCAAAGCAAGCTCACCAAAACCTCTGCACTTTTTCTGCCTTCACCTATCAACAAGTTGACAGAGTTAAAACAAAAACCCCTGTCATATATATGAAATGAATATCTATAAGCCTTATAGATAGAAAAACAAACTTACCCTTGATGAATGCATAGAGGGCCAGGGGTTGGCTCCTCCTGGGTTCCCTTTTCTCCTCCTATGCCTGCATACAACAGAAAAATGTATTAAACTTTGTAACTACTATTGAAATTTTAAAAGTAGAATTTCCATAATGCTAATTGAGGATTCTCCTTCCTTACCTAGTAAAATCTAGGCAAGATGCAAAGCCTATGCTAAAACTCAAAGAAGGCGATTGGCTTCCCTTCATAAACCCACGATGAACCAAGAAGTCCGAGGTTTTAATGGTGGCAATGTGGCCATTAACCAGAATAATAAATACCTCCAAACAAAACTCAAGTACATACTGAAGAAAAAATTTCTTTAACATACCATGAAAAGAAACGGGAAAGACTAGTGAAGCGCAACCAACTAGTGGCTAAGTTTGTTTCACAGGAAAAACATACAGACCAAACGAATGCAACCATACTTTCACAACACCATAAAGATGTGGTAAACCCTATGAAAAACCATGTACCAGATTATGACAAGTGAAGGGTCGAGATCCTTCTCGGGCCTTAGTACATGTTATTAATACCAAAAAATGTTCACCTAGCTCTCCATGGTATAAACGATATTTTTACATCATATTCCCACCATTATTTCCCCCATCTTGACCTTACACAACTAAAAATCCACTAAATTTGGTCCAAAACATTATTATTCATTCCCCATCAATGAAGGGATGTTGAGCATTTATTGTGATTTATCCCCACTCTCTCCAAAGAGGACCAAAAAACCCTAAAAATGAGAATGTGTCAAAAACCATAGATAAATACCATGGACAATAAAATACCTTTGGTCATTACCATGGGTCGAAAAACCTTGGATCATCCTGTAAATACATTGTGAAGGTCTCCCCAAAAACAACTTTTTAGTCACACTTTTTTGCCTTTCCAGAAACACACTTTTGGTCACATCACACATCATTAATTTTCATTCACTTGTCATTGTTCCTCCATTCTAGCCATACCATTCCCACGATGTATGTTGAGTTTACTCCATACCCATTTGGATCCAATTCCCCCATTTAACAACCATCCGTGGAAGAGACTAGAGAACCAAATCGTGGAGCGACGGAGCCATTTCTTCAGACGGCTACGATGACCCTTATTACAGAAAAATGTATGAATGCTTTTATGTTTGTTTGTTAGTAAAATATATGTAAAAAAATCTAAAAATATTTTTATTGTTGTTCTTGTTTCTCATTTCCATTGGTTAACTCTACCCTATGATCTAGACGATTGAGGGTAGGTTCTTTTGCACGTAGTAGGGGAGAAATTCCCACTACAGTTTTGGTGACTCCACTCGGTCGATCCTTTCGAATATTTGTTTTTGTAGGTAATCCTACTGGTTTGTACCTTCAATCATCACAGATATAACCTCCTCGCGGTAAATCTGAACCAGCCTTGCCTCAGTGCCTGCACCCCGACCCAAGCCGATAGTCCTTTCCCAAAAAAAATTCAGTCCCGGTCGAGTCGCACTTATTCGGCTGAAATTTGTGACCCAGTCACACTTTTTTGCTTGATAAGTGTGACCTTGACCAGATAAATAGATCGCTCTTGTCTCGTCATTCGGAGTGATCTCAGGTGCTACTGTGACTCGGTTTTGTGTGACCTGTCACGCTTAAACCCCTTTTTTGCATGACCTAAGTCTTCTAACTATTTTTCGGTCTCGGTCATGATTATTTCCCAGTTCTGTGCGACCTCGATCGCGCCTATTCCGCCAATAGGTGCGACCTATAGTTTTTCATTCCTTTTTGGTGTTTGAGATCCTTATTCCAAACCCCTTGTCTATGTTTTACCCCAACCTGACCTGTTTCTATCTATATCTAATCGATTACAACCCCCTGGTTTGTTTTGCAGGGTGAATATCGATTGCTATCTTTCTTTCCATTTCTATGTACTCTCATCAGCCAAAGGAGTACACAGGAAAGTTGGGTTCTGTATGTATTATTCATGACACACTTTGAGTCAAAATTTAATATAATAAATTTATTATCTTTTTTTTCATTCATAACAAATTTAGTTTTAAATTCATTTTGTTTTTTCGGCCTTTATAGTATTCATTTAGTTTTTCAAGTATTGTAACAATATTATTTAAACTCATAAAATATTTTATAAATAAAAACAAATAAGAGTTTTTTTTTGATAAAAGTATAATTTAAATGAATTTGAATATAAATAACATATTTTTTAATTTAAATTATATAATAAATTATACAATTTGTATAACTATAAATATACATAAATTATTTTAAAAATTTCAAATAGAATTATAAATATGAAATTTATATTATATAATCCCAAAGTTCGAATTTTAGAGTACTAAATTCATTTGTACAGGAATTTTAAATTCATAAAAAAAAAATTAAATAATTAATTCTTATTAATTAAGTAAGTGTGTTTATCATGTGTTTGAAAAAAAAAAAAAAACAATAACCATAAAAGAATCCTTGCACAACTAACCAAGAGAGATTTAAACTAACTACCAAGCTAGGGAGAGGGACATTTAATATAATACCAACTTCCTATGGCCATCCCTGCTTTTAAAAAGTGTTCCCAGAAAATCAAAAATAGTTTCTCATCCAAAAGTAGTTTTTATTATTTAGGCTAAACCATGTGTTCCCGGCATGATACATATATTTAGGAGGAAGGACTCCACAAATGAGATTTTTTGGTTTGGTCCACTATACAAGAAAGAATATAGATGATTTAGTGAAACCAAATCTAGAATGTTTGGATAAACATTCCAATAAAGGATTTTTCAATAACACTCACCCAATATACTACTATTTTTGAATAGCGGGCCGATTAAAGGCTAGAGGACATGTAAATAAATAAATAAACTGTATCAATAAGCTTTAGATGTTGTTCTCCGTTTTGTGATGTTATTATAACAAAAAAAGCCACAACGTGGCAATATCCTCATCGATAGCAATTGTTTTTTAAAGAAGAAAATGTGCAGTTGTATGAAGATATTATGAGTTTCTATTGTTAAATTAAGAATCATTATCTTGAGTTCTTCAATGCATCTTTTATAAACTCATGAGGATTTCTCATTCAATTCTTATTGAATTTATGACTCAACTATCGATAAATCATTACATTTGATAGAAAGAGTTGGATCATTGTTTGGGTTATCTAATTATATTAAATTGCATAACAAGTTGAAGCCATAGATATGTTGGATCCAACTATGAAGTCTCTCAATCTTAATGGAAACTATGTAGACATCATGTAGCTAATAAAATAACATTGCTATGTGTGGAGCCAATTATGAAGGCTCCTATCTACCAAAAAACTACATGTTAACTAGTTGTGTTCCATTTAGATTTAAATAGATCAAAACCATATATTCAAGTTTTATGGGTTCGAGGACCATTGGACTATATTTTCGAGCATCTTCATGTTGAATACATAGAGCTAAAAGGTTATGGGCATGAATGCATTGTGTTGATATGAAGTCGGTGGTAGTATTTGAATGGAATTTGAATATATGAAGCCTTTTTTTCTATTTCTTAACAAAATTATTGTTAATTAGTTGATTATAAAATTTCAATTGTCAACTAATTAAAAAGTAATTGGAATATGACGACATGTCTAATTTTATCTTACCCAACGGAGAGAGTTAAACACGAATTAAATAAAAGACACTCTATACACAAGCAAAAACCAAAGGAAAATATGCATTCATATTCAAAGTGCTGCAACTTACAAAGTTTGCTTCCCCTTCGCCAATTTCTTTTTCTCCACTGCTTTCATATCCAAAGGAAAATAAGCATTCATATTAACTCTACTATGGGCTCTAAATTCCAACTCTTATTATATGGGAGGCAGATAAACATTATGTTTAACTTATGGAAGTCAACAATGTTAGAAGCACCACTTGTATAGCCATTCAATGTCAAAGCAATATTTATCAGAATAATTTATTTTATAGATATTTTATAATTATATAAATTAAAAAATATAAATCTCAAAACATAATTCATGGTAAAATATATAAACATTTAAACATATTTTAATGTAGTATATATTTTGGTCTTATTTAGAGAACTTTCAAGATGTTCAGTTTTAAGTTTATCCATACACACTCATTAACGTCTATATTTTTTTATTAAAATGTTTATTTATAATTTTTTATTATTATATTTTATGATGAAAATAAACCAGAATTGGACATAAGATAAGTGAATCTTTTCTCACAATATGGTATGTTCAATCACTTAAATGAAAAATGAAATTTATATAATGGAGATGTTCATAACATGAAATTAGTTCTTCTTAATTTATAGTTAAATGTAATTTTAGATTTTTATAAAAATTTATACTTAATGTAATTTTAGATTTTGATTCATAAATAGGTTTTATATTAAAAATAACCTTAAAAATGTAAGAAATATGAAATTATATAATTAAACAATTTTTAGAATATTCATACAATGATGAAGTTGAAATAAATAATAACTTAACCATATTAAATTATTAATTTTTTAAAAATAAATTTCTACATAATAATGAAATTAAAATTAAAACCAGTGAATATTTTTTCATAATATGGTATGTTCAATCACTTGAATGAAAAATGAAATTTATATAATTGAAATGTTCATAACATGAAATCTAACTTCTTTAGTTAATTTATAGTTAAATGTAATTTTAGATTTTTACAAAAATTTATACTTAAATGTAATTTTAGATTTTTACAAAAATTTATACTTAAATGTAATTTTAGATTTTGATTTTATAAATAAGTTTTATATTAAAAATAATGTTAAGAATGTAAAAAATATGAAATTATATAGTTAAATAATTTTTAGAATTTTCAGACAAGATAAAGTTGAAATAAATATTAGAATTTTCAGACAATGATGAAGTTGAAATAAATAGTAACTTAACCATATTAAATTATTAATGTTTTTAAAATAAATTTCTACATAATAATGAAATTAAAACTAATGCTAATTTAACTAAAGCCAAGTTTATTTCAGAAACTTTAGCCACTGAGTAGATCAACCGCTCCTCTAGATATTTTTAAGAACTTTAAACTAAATGAATCAAGCTGTCATTTAAACTTAAGCAAGCCGACTGCAATTACCGAGGATTTTTTTGGAAACATTTTCACTTTAAATAAATAATAATAATCATTTTCCTAAAAATAATATCTAGAATTAATTATTACATATTATATTATATTAGGTATCTTAGGTATCAAAGTATAGCGGTGGTGTTTATCGTAAAACAATAAAGGTGTGATAATATAGTTGGAAAACTCTTCGAGTAATTACACCGAAGGCATATTTTATAGGGTTGCAGGTCTACAGCTTTTGTCGTCTGATAAATGCATTTATGAGACAACGTGTAGCAACAAGAGTTCAACCTCATTTTTCCACCTTGCCATTGTTCTATGCGGTTGTTGGATTTTGGTGGAGTTCGTTATAGGTTGGAGTTCGGTACAAGTTATCAACTACGCTTGGCATGGGAGTTTCCATGGCATGGCTACTGCCATGCGATCAATCTTGCAACATGTGGAAGCGGTTGAAAGTTATTCCTTCAATCTTATATGAAGCCTGCATACAAGAAGCTAACACCCTAGGTGGCTAAGAACCCTCCAGTGCAATGTGAGTAATCCTGTACAGTTACTGCCCATCACCAACATTGGCAGTGGCCAAGAACCCCCCAATGAAATGTGAGTAAACCTGTACAGTTCCTGCCCATCACCAACATTAGTGGCTGATGGCCAAAACCAAGCCGACTAAACTTGATTTTAGGGATCAGTCGATATTGAAATTTGATTTTTTACTTTTCACGCTGACCACTTTTCTTTTTCACTAGTCGGTGAAACTTGTTTATGTCTGACTAGACAAGTTTATAAATTTTAGTCGGTCTTTCACTCGACCAAAATTACTTCGAATTACTTGTTCGACCGATTTTTTTACCTCGACCACTTGTCACAACGACCAAGTCGACTTACTTCTTCTCTTCAACCAAGTCGGCTGCTTCAACCAAGTCGGCAACTTCGACCAAGTCGGTTGCTTCGACCAAGTTGGCACTCTTCTTGTCTTCAACTAAGTCGGTTCTCTTCTTGTCTTCGACTAAGTAAGCTCACAAGTCAGCTCACTCAACTGACCACTCGAGTCGGCGATCTCTTCGACCACTCAACTCGGCTCACTTTGGTCGAGATTTACAGAGTATGTCTCTTAGTCTAAAGACTTAAGAAATTACAAATGTTTTTCACCTGTGAGTAAGATGAAGTAAAATAGACACATTTACAAATCCAAATAACTTATAAAAACATATATGCCCAAATATGTAGGAAGACTTGATTCGACCAATGTGCCGTAAAACCCTCAGACTTTCATGCGGTGAGATTTTGATGGGTTCTTTGATCTTTCACTTAACAGTAATTGTAAAAGACATTTACAGAAGTAAATCTAGAAATATGTGCGGCCAAATAATTATGCATTCAACCACAAACTATTTCACATATTTAACTATGCAGAAATACAAAGTATTACAAACTTGTCGGTTACAAACTGGTCAGTCCATACTTGTTAGTCCAGACTAGTCAGTCTACAGAAATTTAGCTCTTCGACTAAATCACATGCACAGAAGCTTGAGCTTCGACTTCTCTTTCTCACCTTGAGTTCCTTCAGTGTATATTGTCTCTCGTGTCTGTGTTTGTCTCTGTGTATCTGTGTCTGTAACCTAAGTTACAAAATGCTTCTTATATTTATAAGCAACCTGAAGATTGCTTCTGCATGGGCCGATTGACTCACTATTAAAGACGGTAATAACTATCTACCTAACAACTTAGATTATGAAATAAATTCGACTGGTTTACATTTCCTACTCGTGGAATCTTCCTTCTTGTCAGACTGACAGACAAGATCTTGACTTGTACAGACTCTGACAAAGTCGGCTGGAAGTCAAGTACAGATCTACGAGTAATTACATTTTTCCAACACTCCCCCTTAATTATAAGCAGATGGGGATTTTTAAAACAAAAATTTACAAAATATTTCAGAGCTTAGACATGCTCTGTTTATGACAGAGTTCACTGTGCAGAACTTGTCATTCCAAGATAACTATGCAGATACTGGAATGTGTCCTTTCTTAATGCCTTTGTGAAGATGTCAGCAAGTTGGTCTTCAGACCTGCAAAATTCCAAACAAATTTCCTTGTCGTTCACCAACTCTCTTATAAAATGAAACCTTGTGTCGATATGCTTGGTTCTCTTGTGAAACACATGATTCTTTGATAATGTTATGGCTGAATTGTTGTCACAGAAGATTGTTGTCGGTTCTTGATGGTTCTGTGACAAGTCTTTTAAGACTCTCCTAATCCAGACATCCTGACATGCAGCACTTGTTGCTGCAACATACTCTGCTTCAGGTGAATATAGAGTTACTATGGGATGTATCTTTGAAGCCCATGAAACAACACCTGTACCAAAATGAAATGTGTACCCAGATGTGCTTTTCCTGTCATCTATGCTGCCTCCATTGTCACTGTCAGTGTAACCAATGAGTTTGAAATTTTCTGAGGTTGAATACATAATACCAAGATCTTTTGTGCCACTTACATACCTCAGAATTATTTTACCTGCTTGCCAATGTGAGTCTTTTGGTGACTCCATGAACCTTGAGATCAGACTTACTCCATACATAATGTCTGGTCTTGTTGCTATCAAATACATAAGGCTGCCAACAAGCCTTTTGAACAACATAGGATCTACAGTGGATCCTTCATCATCCTTACTCAATTTTAAACCTGTTATCATTGGTGTTGGGGCTGTCTTGCAGTTAGACATGTTAAACCTTTTTAAAACTTCACTTGCATACTTAGACTATGATATAAAGATACCACTTTCAGACTGTTGAACTTCAATGCCCAGAAAAAACTTCATAAGCCCCAGATCAGTCATTTCAAATTCACTTTCCATGACTGTTTTAAAATATGCTATGCCATAATCACCAGTAAATATTAAATCATCTACATACAAGTAGACAATTAACATCTTACCTTGCTCATCGACTTTGGTGTACAAAGTTGGTTCACTTTCACTTCTGTGAAATCCATTTTCAATGAGATAGGAATCAATCCGACTGTACCAAGCTCTAGGAGCTTGCTTCAAACCATATAATTCATTTTTCAGCCTATACACTTTATGTTCTTGACCTGGAACTTCATACCCTTGTGGTTGTTCCACATATACTTCCTCTTCTAAATAGCCATTTAAGAATGCCAACTTGACATCCATTTGATGAACATGCCATTTGTTTTGTGCAGCAATGGCCAAAACTGTTCTGACTATATCCATGCGTGCAACAGGTGCAAACGTTTCATTGAAGTCGATATTGGGTTGCTGTGTGAAGCCTCTTGCTACCATTCTTTCCTTGTGCTTTTGCACATTCCCATCAGCATCTTGCTTTGTATTATAAATCCATTTGATACTGATTACATCTTTGTCTTTTGGTACATCGACCAGTTCCCATGTCTGGTTTTTTCTCATTGCATTCTATTTCTTCATCCATGGCTTATGCCCATACTTCTTCTTCAACAACTTCTTCAAATGTTAGTGGATCATATATAGGGGAAAATAATGCAAACATAGAGAATGAATTAGGTGTACCAACTTCATATATCTCCTGCAGACTTCTTGTCTTCACCGGTTCTGTCGATGTCGACCTCAACGAAATGCTTGATGGAGTCTGCTGTCCTCTTGGTGTACTTGTCGGTGTAGCTTGAGCTACTACTTATGTCAATGGTCCTTGTGCTGAACCATGTCTTGGTGTCATGGGAGTCGACGGTGCTCCGAACGGTTGACTTACATGTGGTATTTGAACCACTTCCTCTTCCATATCATCATTGTCGACGTTCGACACAATCTTGACATTTATGTTGACAGTTCCATCCCATTATTTGTTCTTAACAAATTGAACATCCCGACTGATTATCACTTTCCTTGTGATGGGATCATACAACTTGTATGCTTTTGTGCCTTCTGAATAGCCGACAAAAATACATTTCTGTCCCTTTTTGTCTAGCTTCCTTCTCAGCTCATTTGGAATATGAGCATATGCAACACAACCAAAAAATTTTAAATGGGAAACACTATGATTCATACATGTCCATGCTTCTTGGGGAACTTTGTTCTTCACACTCTTTGTCAGACACCGGTTCATAATGTATACGGCAGTTGTGACTGCTTCACCCCAATACTCATTTGGCAAATGCTTGGCTGCCAACATGCTGGGTGCCATCTCCATGATGGTTCTATTCTTTCTTTCGGGAATATCATTCTGCCGAGGTGTATACCGTGCTATGAATTTCTTCTGTATGCCATGGGTCTTGCAAAAATTTAAAAATTCATTTGAAACATATTCACCTCCTATGTCGATCCTTAAGATCTTGATGCGATGTCCACTCTGGTTCTCCACGAGTGCCTTGAACTGCTGAAAATAACCAAATGCATCAGATTTATGTTTCAGGAAATATACCCATGTCTTTCTTGAGTAATCATATATAAAAGTTAGAAAATAGTTGCAGCCACCAATGGATGATGTCTACATTGGACCACAAATGTCAGAGTGCACAATTTCAAGTGGTGTGCGTGCTCTATAGGACTTTCCAACTGGAAATGTCTCTCTGTGTTGCTTGCCAAAAATGCAGCCTTCACAAACCCTCTCTAGTTTTTCAATCAATGGTAATCCCTTCACCATATTCTTTGTGTGCAATAGCTTTAGCCCACCAAAATTCAGATGTCGAAATCTGAAATGCCACAACCAGGATTCATCCTGAACTTCTGTCTAAAATGCAGCTTGCAGATTAGCGCTGCAATTTTCTCTCTTGTCGAGGAGCTCGACTGTTTCTTCACTTTTTGCCTTGAATGCAGCTCCTGTCTTTGTCTTCCCTTTTATGTCAGGAACTATTCTCAATGGAAACAATTGGTTGCTTGTCATTGGCACTTTTTCTATCAGCTAGTCGCTTGGACGCTTGTCTTTGATCACACAATGTTCATCTTCCATGTAGACTCTATATCCTTTTTGTAACAACTATCCAATGCTTAACATATTATGTTTCAAACCTTCGACATGATAGATATCAGGGATATACTTACTCTCCCCCTGTTTGGTTAGAATATCAACAATGCCTTTTCCTAAGACAATGACTTGGACATTGTTTCCAAGTGTAACATCAGTTTTAACTGAAGTGTCTAGATTGGAAAATAGATTTAAATTCCCAGTCATATGGTTGCTACATCCTGAATCTAAGTACCATATGTCATGTGGACTTTCTTGAACAGCATTGCATTCAAGTGGAGATGTCGATGCCATTAACATTGCACTTGTCGAAGTGTTGGTGCTGGTCAACTGACTTGGGCTTTGCCTTCCTTGGTCATATTGCTTCTTCCTGCATTCATATGCATAATGACCAAACTTCTTACAGTAATGACATTGAATTTTTTATTTATCAAACCTCTGGCCACTTGGCTGACTTGGGTTCTGGTTATCTCCTTTGCCACCGACATTTGCAGAACTTTTACCTTGTCCTCCTCTTGAAGAACTTCTTCCTTTGCCTCTGAAGTTGTTTCTCCCCCTGCCTCTGCCATGACTTATGGACGACTGTGCTGTAAATGCACCTTCCAATGATGTATGTGATCTACTGAGTCTGTGCTCATGATTGATGAGTGAAGCTTGCAGCTCATCAATGGTAAATGTCGACATGTTTGTGTGTTCCTCTAAGGTCACAACCAAGTTTTCAAATCTTGGGGGAAGACTTCTGAGAATTTTTTCAACAACCCTTTGGTCTGGTATGGGTTCTCCATGAGCTTTCAGTTGGTTTATCAACCCAACAACTCTGGTGTAGAATGTGTCTACATTCTCTGAATATTTCATGGACAGAGATTCAAAATCTCTTCTCAGAATCTGTAACTTGGATGTCTTTACCTTATCCAAACCTTGATAGGCAGTCTCCAATGTGTCCCATGCTTCCTTAGCATTAGTCTTTGCTGCTATTCTTGGGAGTATGCTCTCATGCATAGCTTGATGTATGAAAAATAGAGCTTTTCTATCTTTCTTCCTCTGTTCTCTCAAGACATCTTTCTCATCCTGTGTGAGATTGTTATATGCTGTCATGTCTGCTGGTTCTGCATAACCATGCTGGACTATCTCCCAGACATCTTGACCTCTGAATAAAGCCTTCATTGTTAAATACCAATATTCATAATTCTTTCCTGTAAAACTTGGAGGTTGCAATGAACCAGAAGTGGAAGCCATTTTAATTTTTAATTAAATCTCCTTAGAAAATTAATTTCCACCTTTTAAGACAAGATTTCTTTCCTAAATGTTGGGCTGATATAAACCTTGCTCTGATATAACCTTGCTCTGATACTAGATGGCCAAAACCAAGCCAACTAAACTTGAGTTTAGGGCTCAGTCGATATTGAAATTTGATTTTTTACTTTTCACGCTGACCACTTTTCTTTTTCACTAGTCGGTGAAACTTGTCTATGTCCAACTAGACAAGTTTATAAATTTTAGTCGGTCTTTCACTCGACCAAAATTACTTCGACTTACTTGTCCGACCAATTTTTTTACCTCGACCACTTGTCACATCGACCAAGTTGACTGACTTCTTCTCTTCTACCAATTCGGTTGCTTCAACCAATTCGGCAACTTCCACCAAGTCAGTTGCTTCGACCAAGTCAACTCTGTTCTTGTCTTCGACTAAGTTGGTTCTCTTCTTGTCTTCGACTAAGTAAGCTCACAAGTTGGCTCACTCAACCGACCACTCAAGTCGGCGATCTCTTCGACCACTCAAGTCGGCTCACTTTGGTCGAGATTTACAGAGTATGTTTCTTAGTCTAAAGACTTAAGAAATTACAAATGCTTTTCATTTGTGAGTAAGATGAAGTAAAATAGACACATTTACAAATCCAAATAACTTATAAAAACATATATGCCCAAATATGTAGGAAGACTTGAGTCGACCAATGTGCCGTAAAACCCTCGGATTTTCACGCGGTGAGATTTTGATGGGTTCTTTGATCTTTCACTTAGCAGTAATTGTAAAAGACATTTACAGAAGTAAATCTGGAAATATGTGCGGCCAAATAATTATGCATTCAACCACAAACTATTTCATATATTTAACTATGCAGAAATACAAAGTATTACAAACTTGTCGGTTACAAACTGGTCGGTCCAGACTTGTCAATCCAGAATGGTCGGTCTATAGAGCTTCAGTTCTTCGACTAAATCACATGCACAGAAGCTTGAGCTTCGACTTCTCTTTCTCACCCTGATTTCCTTCAGTGTATATTGTCTCTCGTGTCTGTGTTTGTCTCTATGTATCTGTGTCTGTAACCTAAATTACAAAATGCTTCTTCTATTTATAGGCAACCTGAAGATTGCTTTTGCATGGGCCGACTGACTCACTATTAAAGACTGTAATAAATATCTACCTAACAACTTAGCTTCTGAAATAAATTTGACTGGTTTGCATTGCCTACTCATGGACTCTTCCTTCTTTTTAGACTGATAGACAAGATCTTGACTTGTACAGACTCTGACAAAGTCGGCTGGAAGTCAAGTACAGATCTGCGAGTAATTACATTTTTTCCAACAGTGGCATCATGGATTTCTAAGAACATCACCAAAATTAGCAGCATCATGGATTTCCAAGAACAGATCCAAATGATCTTCAAAATTTACTTTTGAACATGAGCGATGAAGCATCGATGTTGATAAAAAGATTGGAAAATGGACAAATGTTGATTCTTCAGGGATTAAGATATACAGTCTCGTTTCTTTTCTCATAGAATTAAAAAGATATATGATCTAGTTTATTTTCTGACAAAATTAAAAGTTGAGGCATTTTTGTTTTGGGTATTTGCAGCAATTGAAAGAGCTGCAAAGGAAGGAAACACTGCTATTTTTGGAGAAGAGCCTGCACAGAGCACCATCTAGGAGAGCGACGAAGGTGCGACCTCATGACCTTGTGTAGAGAGGAAAGTGGCGTAACCCCATTCTCTTGGTTGTGTGCATGCAAAGCGTATTTATTTATTTATTTAGCTAGCTTGTCAATATTCATAGCACTATGATTTATTACAACAATGCTACTTTAAACTTTGAAGCAAATAGGTAGGTTACATAGTTCACCTTACCATAGACTAAACTCTTGATCTCTATTTTTCGTAAAAAAATAAATGTTTGGGCGAATTTCATCGTGAAACAAACTTGCCTTAAATACCTTAGATAACAATACAAAACATCATGTTAACTATTAAAGGCTCGCCTTGAAAGGCAGGACAACCATTTTCTGTCAAATAACACACTAAAACAGCACCGTGGACTGTAATTTTTCATCAAACTAACACAGGAAAAAAAATTCTTGCCAGCATTTTCTCGTGAAAACAGCACTGTTGCCAGCGATTTTTTATCAAAATAACACAGGAAAACAACACTTTATTGCTCCCAAACAAATAAATAAGCATTGTGGCCCTAACTTCTGAATGAGATTTCCTTGTAAGTTGGTGAAAACTAGCTTTCGGGTGCATATTGTTTATTCGGAGTGTTGTGAGCAAGAATTTGACACACAACAAGAATTACCAAATTAATTTCATTTTTAAAATAGGAAAACAAATGGAATTAGTGTAATCCATCGATTTAGCTCATTATGTACTAGAAGCTTATTGACACACATGCAAGAATTACAACCGTTGAAAAGATTAAACTAGCAATTGTACCTAGGGGTGCAATAAAAGAATGTCGTGTTGCAAGCGAAGAAAGGAGATGTGGACATATACAAAAAAACATTATATTTTTCACATGATCATCCAATTGTACAATAAAAGAATGTCGTGTTGCAAGCTAAGAAAGGAGATGTGGACATATACAAAAAAACATTATATTTTTCACATGATCATCCATTACATTATCGGCGTGTATTCTTCTCTCATTTCTCTCATCCAAATGAGAATATATTGTTAGTTTTTGTAGTTCTTATGTTACAATCAAGTAACATTGCATAAATTTATGGATTTATCTACTATCTTGCATAAATTTATGGATCTATCTACTATCTTGTTGCTTATACTAAAGATTGTCAAATTCCAATTTATTAATAAAATATGGTTTTTTGTATCCTTATCTTTCTTGGAGTTTATACAAATTTTTTACTTGCAGTACGTATAATTTCCGAATACTGTTCTGTTCAAAATAAAAGTTCCTCATTGATGGATGCCAACCATTGTCTATCCACCCTTGAAAATTTGATCCCCTAATAATTGCACTTGGAAAGCTGAGGTACAAACTACCCATGTATTGCTGAGAAAAGCTATGAAGTAAGTGTATAATTAAGACATTTATAAAAACCCTTGATATAGCTCTATACCAAATAATATTGAACTTGACAAAGAAGAAAATAACAAATGATCGCAACCGACTGTCAGTACATGCATCCACCATGTCACCAACAACTTTGCTTGGAGCTGCTTTGGTTTCCTTGCTCTCCTGTACAAAATATAAATACACGACTACCACTTATTAAGCTTTATGGGCTGGTAAAAATTTTGTAACTTGAGATAGGAAGCTTATTAACAGAATGCATACTAATACTATTTGATTGCTCAATAAATCTGAACTTCTCGGTAAAACAACTGATTTCTAAACAAGATTAGATACCCTTCACTGACCTCCAATGCTGAAGCCATTAAGCTAGAAGAAACATCAACCATTGATTCCTTGATGCGAATATGTACATTGACATCAAAGAAGATTTTATGTCTCTCGAAGCGTTTTGCTTCTTCATCCTTAGTGCGCTCCAATGTGCCTCCACCTCTATCTTCATTTGTATATTTTAACTCCATAAATATATTGATAACTAAATTTGACAGTGATATGCAATAATGCTGTAATACATTGAAAATAAAGAACCCCAAATCAATCCTTCATAATAACAGGATATCAGTTTGTTTTAAGAGGCTAATCTAGACCTCTGAATTCATGGTAAGAACATGGGTGTTTAATAAGCACGGAAATGTGTTTGAGCCCCAAGCTTTCCCATAGTCCAAAAAATAGACGTAGCACTAGTCAATTTTCTTAGATTAGACACACTCAGCAAAAATATGAAAGGAAATTTTGGTGATTTGCTTCATACAGGTTATTCGCTACTTTACAATTTTAATTCAATTTATTCAAATATTTTTAAACTTAGCAGATTTGTAATGCAAAGATGCAAACTTATGGATCTGCTGAAGTTATATTTATATTTAGCTAGAGTGCATTGACCTCGAATATATTGTTCCTTAAGTTTACACCTGGTAACCTACAAAGAGCCTTGCTAGGGTTGAAACTTGAGAATTTTATTTCATGAAACCAATTGCTCAGAGTAATAAGATAAGAATATTTACAGAGAACATAAAATAAATTTGCATCATTTACCTTGTCAAAGTAGCATATAACCTTATCAAGTTGCTGAGACAATGGAGGAACAACCTGAAAGGTATTCAGACGATCGGTTATGGAGCTTAATTTAGAGTAAAGTGTTGCTGCAACACGAACTACTTCCAACTTCTTTGTAGGGAAACCCTCAAACCTCGCCAAAACCTATGCAACACTGAATATGGTCAATAACCTTCGAGAGGAGGACACGTTTAGAAAGTCTCGAAAGCATAAATTGTCATTTAGAGTCTGAAATGTTATTTTGTTGTTCAGACCAATTCTATCTATACATTCAATCTGCAATACCTGGGTTTCATCTGACAAGTCCTTAAGGTGAAGTTCAACATAATGGTGAAACTTTAACAATTCATCCATATTTCTTGTTTCAAAGCATTCAATAGCGTGCTTCATCTCCATAATCTAGGTCGCAAAGCATCATGCATCTTCTTCTATCTGCTGAAAATAAGATGACCTGTATTGGAAATTGAAACCAGATATCAAGCCAACATTAACACACTGAGACCTGTAGGTCAGTCATGCTAAAACCCATTTCACATTGTGGATTTCTAGTTGTGATTGTTTCTTGGATCAGGGAGTATTTCTCCATACCGTGCAGAGAAATAAATAGATGAAAGTACTTGATTCCTAAAATAAGGGAATCAAATTACAAAAGAAAGGAACACACTTAACATTTTAGCCATTTCTTCAAGGGCTTCATCCAAGCCTTGGGTACCATTCTTTCCACCACCACCAACCAATTTTCTGCAAGCTTGTGATGATTTGCCTATTTGATCAACCCCTTCCACTTTACCCTTCAAAACTCTATATAGGTTACCTATTTAGAGTTATGATTCTCACAGGTAGACACATTAACACCATTAATAGGACCTTGGGTACTCTTTTTAGGATTGTTGGGTTGTTCTCTCTCCATCTTGTCCAGATTAGTTGTCAAAGAATGTTTAGGGTCAAGACCTTGGGTGCCAATATTGACAGAACTAATTGGATGTGAGCTACCAGTAACCAGATTTCTTGGAAACCAAAGTAAAGCTAGAGCAAAAGCATTCATAAAAATCCTGGGCTTCACTGAAGTTTGGGTACTATCTGGCGAAACTAATGAAGAGGCAAGTGAAGCTTGGCTAGAAACCTTGCTCTATAGGTTTAAATCACTCCAAGAATTCCCACTTTCCAAAGGCTGTAAGGATTCTGAAGAATTTGAAATCTCATACTTTGCTGTGGTCTAGCATCCATCATCCTCTTTCATCTCATACTTTTCCATGGTATGGCATCCATAATCCTCTTTCATCTCATGTATGCTCCTTTCCCTCCTACTTATATCATCCAACATCTCAAAAATCATTTGACTTGTGCATCAAAATCCAGAACTTTTGCTTAATACAGTTTTTCTACCCAGTAGAAAATGCAAGTCCTAAACAAAACTTAATAATAACCTTTTACATTATGTGTCAAAAGAACAAAGATATGTGGATTTGGGACCAGTGGCCTACATAGTTGTTCCAATTTAGACGTGTCCCCAGATGGCTTTCGCTTGTGGCCTTGAATTCTATTCTTCTTACAATCAGTTCTCTCCGGAGCACTAATAGAAGTGCTAGATACTGAAGAATGTTCCAATTCTCTGAGGCCTACATCATGTTCAACAAAGGCACCAGGCTTACCATCAAATGATTCTACCCAGGTGTCTTCCACAACTCGAAGCGACTTGTAAAATTGCTGCAATCTCTGCACAACATCAAGCTGTTTCTCTTTCAACATGATATATTTACAGTGCCAAAGATCATTCAATCAAAATCTAATACCAATAAAGAGAACAACATATAGACCTGGAAAATAGAAATCTGACCTCCCTCTAACGATAGAAATGAAAATGTTGAAGCTACTTTCTCTGGAGACAACTTATGGAGTGCTTCCATGGACGCCATTCTTCAAATCCTCCCACCACCAAAGTCTCAGTTCTTCTCATTCCTAACCCCCCTTTTTCATAACAATTATTTATTCAAAAATTTAAATGTTATTAATAACGAAAATAGAATAAAAATAAAAGAAAATAATTTTTATTTTTTCTTAGACATTTACTTTGAAGTGTCCTCTTGCATGACTCCCTCCCAGCATGCAGTTCACATGGAATCCATCCACGAGCACCTGTGGGAGGTAAAGATGCACTAAAAGAGACAACCTACCTCTGGCATTCAATTTTTCCACCCATTTCTTTCATCAATAGTTTGGAGTGGTGGTTGCTCAATGCCCCCTCCTCACTCCCCAACATGACCAGCCCTCGGGAGTGACGGATACACAAGTCAGCCCTGAGTAGCCCTTTTTCCCTTCACTCTGTGTGAGCAAGTCATTAGTGGAAGGTGATTTGTAGTTTTCTCATCACCATGAATACACAGCCCACACCATGAATACGCTTTCTGTGAGGTGATTTGCAATTTTCTCATCAATTTTGTGTAGTTACATCAATTAACGGATGTTATTCCATCATTTTGCAGAGCGTAGCAAACCATGAATATGCTTTCTCTTAGGTGATTTGCAGTTTCTCATCAATTCCATTGAAGCACACCATGCATACGCTTTCTGTGAGGTGATTT
The DNA here is from genome assembly GCA_001517045.1 of Pseudotsuga menziesii. Taxonomy (NCBI): domain Eukaryota; kingdom Viridiplantae; phylum Streptophyta; class Pinopsida; order Pinales; family Pinaceae; genus Pseudotsuga; species Pseudotsuga menziesii. The sequence goes on from LPNX010482703.1 coordinate 95,300, forward strand.
GCAGTTTTCTCATCAATTTTGTGTAGTTACATCAATTAACGAATGTTATTCCATCATTTTGTAGAGCGTAGCACACCATGAATATGCTTTATCTCAGGCGATTTGCATTTTCTCATCAATTCCATCGAAGCACACCATGAATACGCTTTATGTGAGGTGATTTGCAGTTTTCTCATCAATTTTGTGTAGTTACATCAATTAACGGATGTTATTCCATCATTTTGTAGAGGGTAGTAGACCATGAATACACTTTCTCTTAGGTGATTTGTGAAGAGGATGCTTAAAGCAGCTGTGGCCAAACAGAGCTGAGCTGAAACATGGAGGAGGAGAGGGATGCTAGTTTGCAAAAATATCTCTCCACTAAGGTTAAAAGGCCAGTGTTAATAGAATCCTAATTTCCTTCCATTCAAGTTTTACTTTCCATTTCAAAAGAATATTGAAAACATGTATTTTTGCTAATGCATATCTTTGCCTACTTTGCTTATAAATAAGTGTATGCCAATTGGGACTAGAATATTTATTTATATACCAATTTGATCATATAACCTACAGAATATAGCTCCAAAATATTTAGAGACAAACACTACCAATTTATATTGTTTGACATAGGACAACACTACTATACCTCATCTAAATCTGTTGATGCATTGCAAGGTGGGAGCTTTAAGGCCTCTCGTAAACTAAACACCTGTTTTTGGAGCTCAGAAATCACAAGAAAGTCTCCAAACCAACCATAACCACCAAGCCCTTCACCCTTCACTGTCCACGTCCTGTAGTTGTGACATGTTCATACTTAGCTTGGTCTGCAGTGCCAATTCCCGAGGGGCTATTGCCTACAAGAGATAGAAACTATTATAGCATAACTGGAGAAAGAAACATATTGTTTCTAATTCTTTGTGGAATGAATGATCTGGATTGCAAATATGCAGGGAATAGTACAGTATACAAGCTGAAGCAAAAAACAACTACCTTCAAGGGCACAGTATACAAGCAACAAATAACTATTTCTATCTCTCTTTATCCTCCAAATAATGGTAAGTATCAATAGATTTAAAAGTTTCGCAGTTGCCCATGATGGACATATTTTAACTTCTTTTTAATAAGTTGCAAAGAAACAGGGATCAAACCTACACCCAACAGATCTGCAAAGCATTAAAGTGCAGAAAATGGGAAAAATGTCTTCATGAATGTTCTAAGACATGCAGACAGGCGGATGACGTGTTGGTGCAAACCTCCTAGGCCTCAGTGAGAAAATGGGTTCCTGATAAGCATAGAAGTATGTATGTCTGAGCCCCAATCTTTGCTATCTGATAATAAAAAATCCACAGATAGGAAAAGAATTCAAATCTTGGGGGTCAGACTGAGCCTAGAGTTCCTTGAGGATGTGGGCAGGGTGGTACTATAAAATTTAGGTAGATAATTTGAACTTGATTAAATCTTCATATATCTATCTTAACCCTGAATCATCATTGCTTAAACATGGAGTTACAGTAAAATTCAAGTATATAATTTGAACTTAATTAAATATTCATATATCTATCTCAACCCTAAATCATCTTTGCTTAAACATGGAGTAAAATACATCTATACTGATTTATTTTATCACAAAGTTTTCTTGCTTAAATGAAACTATGCTAAGAATTTTCTTATAATTTGATTTTTTTCAAATTATTTTTTAATGTTACATAAGCTACATATCACCTTTACTCTTGAGTCTTAGGTGCAATATGAGAGGGGAATATAATGATTTTTCTCATTTTTGGTAGAATTAAGAATGAAAGCATTCTAAACTCAAATCTCAATATACTCAGCTTAGAAACAAGTACCGGCGAATGAGAAAAAAACAAATGATTTCTCTCAATTTCAGTAGAACTAAGAATCAAGTCATTCTAAACTCAAATTTCAATCTATACAACCCAAGATTGATAGAAACAAGTACCCGCAAATGAAAAAGAAGAAGAAAAAAATAGTTATTGGAAACCTGAATTGAACTGGGGCCTGTATCAAAACCCCTTTTAAGAATCACTAAATGACAGTGTCTATGTATTTAAAACAAAGATTTACCTGGAGTGCATTAGTGCCCCAGCATTTTTTCAGCATCTTTTCGCTCTCACATGTGCTCACCTCCAACGCCATTCTCGTTATAGCTCAAGCAAATACCGTTCTGCGCCCTCCTCCATGACAGATCCCATGTACAAAAACCCTAAAGCTCCAAACACAATAATGCAACAGCTTAGCAAACACTGTCAGAGCAAGTAAAAGTTATAACAGTTCTATTATTTTCTATCCGAAAACCCTAAATCTCTAGACGCTGCAGCCACGGCAGTGGCAGTAATGGTGGACTAGATTGTGCAAATTTCAGGCTTTTGGCAAAACAATTTCATGAAGGAAGCTCCAAATCTTGGATTGATGGTGATGGGACATGTGCCACTGTGCATCGAACCTGATCAACGATGGAGATTATCCGAATCGTCAAACGAAAACATCGACAGATGAAAAAAAAAGCATTAACTTCGGGGAGTAGACTCCCACTTGTTGAAACACCTTACGACGTAATTACGGTCGACACACATGCAATAATTACAACCGCTGAAAAGATTAAATTACGGCTGACACACATGCAATAATTTTTGCCGCTGATAAGATTAAATTAGAATTTGATGCTAGTCAACACATGGATAGGAAAATAAATGAAAACAAACTCTATTACCCTCACCATCAATATCAACACATAGAGACACATAGAGGAAAATAGATAAAACATTATCTGGGTGTTTAAACCCCGCGCAACAATATCACATATTTCTTTCTCAGAACCCTTGTGTTCACCGACTATGCTACTTATAAGCATGGAAAAAGAAACACAGCCAGCTCCTAGCTCGACAATTTTAATGGAAATAAATTAAACAAGCCCTAACCTTGAACATATTTTATGAGCGACAGATCATAGGAACCCTAAGACTCGAATTTGCACAACCACATGGAAATACCAATATAATTCGCTCATTAAAATTAGCCAGTCATTAGATACCCCCCAATTGTAAATTCATGTGGGAAAACTAAATGTTAAAGGGAAAAATAAAGATACAACAAGATTTAAAACCTGGACTCATGGAGTTACCAACTCGTCCTAAATCGTATAGGATTGAAAGCTCACCTTTTAATTATGGGTTTCAAAATATTTTATATTTGGATTTATTTGGGAGAACGACATCTGTCACTCTTGTACGGTTTAGATGTTGCAATAGATTTTGGATAAGTCAGGAGGGGCGGTCGGGTAAATAAAATGGTAGAAAATAGATTCAGTGCTATCATCAACAAATTTGTATCTTTATTTGTTGGGTAAAAATGTTTCCCCATTGGACTTCAGGACTCATGGTTGGTAGAGCAAGTGGGACAGGCATTACACCTTATAGCTTGAGTCATGGTAAATCATTCATCGGCTGCCTTAGGATAATTTCATTACCTAGAAAGATAAGTTTACCTAGAAAGATAAGCTTACCTATCAAGGTACAATCAATGAGGGACAACATCTTATGGCTTGTTGTGTGTTGTGTGTTGCCTTGAACAATTGTTCTGATGTTAGAGTCGAAGTCTATGAAGGTGTTTAATCGTCGTATATATTGACTTAGTATAACGTGGAAAGGAATTAACTTACCACCCAATAAATCCTTTGGCTAACTCTTTTCATGGCTAATCTTTCATCTATCAACGCAATTCATAAGATCCTTTTGATGGTGTTTAATCCTTGTATATATTGACTTAGTATAATGTGGAAAGGGGATTAACTTAACACCCAATAAAGCCTACCTTTGGATAACTCTTTTCATGGCTGATCCTTCATCTATCAACACAACTGATAAGATCCTTTTGAGGGTGTTTAATGGTCATATATATATATATACTTAATATAATGTGGAAATGGAATTAACTTACCACCCAATAAATCCTTTCTCTAAGTCTTTTCATGCTTGATCCCTCATCTATCAACATAACTCATAAGATCCTTTTGGAAGGGTGGGTCTTCGATTAAATTGGCCAATAAGGTCCTAATCAACACTTTAAGGTCTTGTCTAAATAAAACCTCATTTAAAGCAATGGTCTAAAAATAATTTCTTTACTCGAGTGGTGAGCTATGGTCTAAAAGACTTTCTTTGGTCTAGGGTTGATAATGAAAGGGTTGAGAGTTTGATAAAGCATAATTGCTTGATCAAATTGATGAGAGAGATTCATTAAGAATTTGTTTAAGCACTAACTTGTGGATTTGGTTGTTGTCTTTGATATGCATGTTAGTATAAAGGTATTGGTGCTCGATGCACATTATAGTGGCAAATATTTGGCACAAATTAAACTTGGAAAGTAATGTTGTGGCCATACCTTGTAACACATTGTCATAAACTTAATGGGAATTTGGAGTTGCTTAGTTTTCAATATAAACATGCTAATGTTTGTTTGAATGAGTATATTATATTTTTATCAGTTCACTAATTAATTTGAACAAGATAGTGAATAAGAAATATATTTATGGGTGTATGTCATGATCCCTACTTATTGGTTGGCTCAACAAGAACAAATATTTGTGTCTTAGGAAAGTGAAATGGGGAGTTGTATAGGACCTTATTGGCCAAGTTAATCAAAGACCCACCCTTCCAAAAGGATCCTTATGAGTTGTGTTGATAGATGAAGGAAAGAGTTAGCCAAGGGATTTATTGGGTGGTACCATAAACTTATATTATCTCCAAATTGTCTACAAACCTGGTTCTAACCTTCTTGAATTACTAGCATATGTTGTCATGGATTTTGATAATTACATTGGGCTTCCATGTGACCAATCCAACCCAAAGCACATACCTATTCCACCTGTACAATGAAATAACAGAAAACAAGTTCCCCTCAAGATGGCTTGTGCATTAACTATTCATAAATCCCAAGGGTTGACATTAACAAGATCAACCATCGACATTGGTAAAACTAAACGTCAAGGATTGACCTTTAAAACAACGTCTCGGACTACAACATTACAAGGAATGTGAATTGCACCAGCATTCTCCTTCGAATATGCAAAGATGAACGACACTTCCTATGTCTCACTTCGAAAAGATAAAGAAAAGCGCCTACATACTCTATCTCTTCTTAGCTACAAAAAATAATTCAACATACTTTTAATAATTCATAGTTGATGTACATATTTATATTATGGAAAAACTATTTATGTTCTGATTATTATGTCACAAATTTCTCTATAACATAACTTTTTTCTCTTTCTACAACATATACAACTTCATCCCGACATTTCACTTCCCCTGTTTTGGGGGTATGGTAGTTATTATGAGTCATGAAGTCTCACAACATGGGTAACATAGTACTTAGGAATAAAAAAAAACTTTATTATGGTAGTTGCATTTTCTTTATTTGTAAAATTAAGGCATGGCACAGCAAAAGAAAACTGTAAAAAAAAAAATTCTATAATTCTTTGACCGGACTGGTTGCAAGCAAACAAACAATAAATAGGCTCTTTTTATTAACAACACCAAATTACAAGAGAAACCTCTGTTAAGTGAAAAAATGTCTTAAACAGGAGTACTCCAGCGATCCTCTTTATAAAGGAGAGATACCAATTACAAAAGGCAGTAACAGAATTGGCTCAGTTGACCCGAGCTGCCACCTACCCGGGACGCAACCTACTATCTAACACATGCAAAGGCCATTTGAGAGCACTTCTTGTAAACTTGTCGTAACACTATGATCATACTTTTATAGCTAGACTAGACCACGTCGAATGTTGAAGACATAAACTATTAATTAAATATCTATCAAACGGATTAAAGCCTCACCTAGGATATATTGGGATACATGATGCTGCCATGGATTGAAATGCTAGAAAAAAAAAGAGTTATTTCTTCTTTGTGCGGCTGGACCAATGGCATAATAATCTATTATAGAGAGCGATTCCCTCCAAAAGGTAATTCACAATCTTTCTTTTATATATTTCACAATATTTATTTTATATATTCCTATTATATTTACCTTATCTAATGGCTCTGTATTGACCATCACTATATCGTGGTAATTGTTTACTTAGGTACGAAGAATGGTGAGAAGACACTAATATTCATTATTTAGTGAAAAAAACACTTGCTTATANTTTGACCAAAATTAAGAAACATAGAGAGTCGGGCCCACTAGAGAGTGTATTCCTGTTTCGGGCGTGCAACAAAAAATCAACCGTAAGTTATTACAATTCAGTTCAGCAGGTTTACTAAATTTGCCTGTTTAGCATGAAACACCAGGGAAGATTGTCTTCAATTTCTTCGCAGCTGCCTTGTCCGTCTTCGCAAGTGCGGTTTAGAATATGAGCACTTCATTGGAAACATCCGCCATTCCCATTAACATGATGGCAACCGCTGTTCCAATTAACATGATGAAATGCATGCCCATTAGCAGTTTCATCCCTGTTAACATATGCATCACTATCACTATACCAATGTCCATTTCCATTCATGGAAAATCCATTTGTTGTTGATTTCCCCATTTTATATGTTGTAAAGCTGGGAGAAGTCAAAAGGAAGACTCCAGATAATTGCAGATAATTTTTTCATTTCCATTAAAACTGAATCCACAATGAAAATTGATTTAACTGAGTTATAAATTCAAAACAACATACCTAGTTTCAAGTAAATTTCCAGAAGTCGCAGATGAGTTCTACCCCAGGCTGGGCTCATGCATCATTGGTGATAGCTGATGGATTCCTTGGTAGCAATATCAAGGTGCAAAATTTTTGAACCTCCATGACAACGGTTAAAACAAATTGGTTGCAATCTTCAACCTGCAGAAATTTTGAATGTCAATGAGAGTGGATAAAAAAAATTTAAACAACAAAAGAGAAAAAACTAAACATTTAAAACTTAAGTTTACATATAATTTTGAGACAAAACAATAATAGAGAGGTTCCTCACTAGAGAAAGCGATAGAGACTGAAATAAAATTTCACTGTCACAGATAGACGCCATGACAACCTCGCATCTAGACAATTATAAACAACCCAATATCAGGGGCGATGTCACTAGCTACTTGAACAATATAGTAACATGAAATGGATCTGAGACTTCATATGTTAAATAGACTTTCAAACCTTTTGCATGGTACATAGATGGTGCATGGAACACACAGATGGAGATGATGACAACTTATAGATGGAAAAATCAAAAGACAAAGGCTTGTCACGACGAGCAAGTGTGGTGGCTTTGGCAGTCAAAACCGTGTCAGTAGTTTGTCAAAGCAAGTGGGGTGGCGCTGGCAATGGCAGTCAAAACTGTGTCAAGAGCTATGGTGCGAAAAAGTTCAATTCGCAATAAGACTTTGAGCTCTAAAAACTTTGGAAGAATGGTAAAAGACCATATCATAAAAATTTACATTTATCAAAATGAGGGCAATTACATAATTCCATGCTTGAAGGAAATAATAAGATAGGTTGGAATTTATATAAAATAGTATAGTGGTCATCAATGCAACTGTGACATTCAAGAGAAATAACACAAGAAGTTTTGAATTTTTTTTAATACATTGAATATTCTAGCATTTTAAAAGTACTAGATGATTAAGTTGAAGGGATTGTCACGTTGTATACTTGGTATTGAGATTTCAATATTATGTGTTCATATCTCAATATATTTTGATTTTGACATTTTAATATATACTATTAATGAGTGTTCTCCATTTTATGATTTGTACGAAAATCAAAATATGATTTACTAAAATAATTGAGATTTCCTAAAAACAAGATTTACCTTTTTTTTATGTAAAAACACGATTTACCTTTTTTTTAAGTAAAAACAAGATTCGGGATATCACCAACATTTTCCAGTTGTATTATGTGAAGCAAACTAAATGCAGATGGCTAGAGACCAACCACAAATGAGCATTTAATGGAATCTATTCAATGATTTTTTTATGCATTTATAACATTGCTGACATCACCTCGCTGTCGGGTCTATGGGCACACGAAGCGAGAGCAACGTCAGCTACACCAAACCAATGGTATCCTCCTAAAAAATACAATTAAAAAATAAACTTAAAATAAAAATTGTATTCAATATTGCACAACCTTAATCTAAACTCTCATAAATTTTTAAATTGCTCCAGATTAATATACCTGAGCGATCCATATATATCCCCTTGTCGGGGACATAATAACATACCTGAGCGATTCATATATATCCCCTTGTTGGGGACATAATGATATAGATAATACTTACCTATCTTCCCATAGTCTATCCGACCAACAACATTTCATAATCAACATCTCTAGAGCTACAACATTTCATAATCAACATCTCTAGAGCTAGCTCAAAATAGTTGTTGGGGTGTCACTTGAATATGTATGTTTCATCCTATATGAGACCCATCCATCTATAGCTATGGGTCTATAATTGAAAATCTTTTTGTTGTTCCATTTCCTTAGAGTTTTTTTTTATCTAAGATAGTTAACCATGTATGCAATGAGTGGCACATTGTCCTCAAGGGGACTGCGTGATGAACTCTGCTTTGAATTTTCTCTTTATTTGATCGTATGGTATTTTAATTTTATTATTACTTTTAATTTGGTATTTAAATGTTAATTTTACCCGTCATAATAAGGGTTGATTTCCTTTTAAATAACATTTATAATAAATAGCTATATTAAACATTGAATTATTATATTTTACCTTATATAATACAAAATTAAAAAACTTACAAAATTTGATTAAACAAAAAGCATAATAAACATGATAATTAAACCAAGTATACACATAATGGAAAAAAATTGTATATCTAGAAATCTTTAAATTGGATTCTTCACAAGCAATATAATGGGCCACCAAATACCATAGACCCAAAAAAACTATGACCTAGTCAATAAAAAATTATATATATAAACTTAGCAATAGTAATAGTTTTTTTTTTGCTTTTGCAATATGGCTTTTGAGGAGACACACCTTAACGGAATGAGCTAGCCATATTTGACATTAGCAATAATAATAGTTAACATATATATATATATTCATAAAGTGTAAAAATACAATTAAAAATCACACTTCAGTAATGACATTTTATTTTATGAAGTGGCAGTATTTTGACCTGTAAAATGGCAAATGAAAGTTATTTACCAGTCAAATTTCAACATTAAGACATTGTCACCTCCTAATTTTTGTTTAATAATGACCCTGAGTTGACTTACATTTAAGGATAATAGTCAATAATAACTATTCTCACTACCAATTTAACAATAATATTAATTTATAATAAATTTTGTCATCAATTTTAAAAATCTTATCTTAAAAAAATTAAAAAACAATAAAGTAATATTATATTCATATAATTCCATTTTATCAACGTAGCTTCGTCTTTAGACTTTTAAGGACAATTGTTTATAGAGCCAAGAGGGACGAGATGGGAATTGGGCTAAGAATTAAATAGCATCTCGTGATGGAAGAATTGGTTACGTAATGTCATTTGGTAAGGAAGGAAGGTTTTTGGCACGCCTTTTGAAAATTTTGTAACTGGTTAGGGAGGAGTCCACTCCTCGTTTTGGACGATATGTGATGTAGATAACATCAACAATTGTTTTCTGTGCCAATAGAAAGATTCAATGGAACGGATGGTAACCCCTCCACCAATCTCGACGATACTCATAACAAAGCATCAAAGTGATGGAAGCGTTGAAACAATTGTTTTATATATCCGGAAAGACGATTCAATATCCAATAGCTCAAATCTAGACCTTGAGTATTTTGCACTCATTTTATGTAAAACAATTTAATGCAAGAATATTGCGTAAAATAGAGCCAAAATGGACCAAATTGAATCCAGCTAAAGAATAGCTGAAGCACTGATTTTTATGACAATAAGACTCATCCAAGCATAACCAAAAAATTGAGTTGGGTTAGGTTTATTAATGTAACTCAATTTTCTAAAGATGCAATGGAATTAAACTAAAATTTGTGAATAGAGAATCCATAATTAAGTATAAGAAATTTTGAGAATGATTTCATATTCTTGGAAGATGAGAAAGTTAATCTCCCAAATAATAATATGCAGTAGAAAAAAAATCAATAGCATATAACATACTTGCTGTTATTAATCTTGCACATTGATCTAGGGACTAAACATCAGTTTCATCAAAGATTAATCAACAAATAACTCATGAAATGGTGTAAATCGGACTACGGAATGAGTAGCTGCTCTGTATATTCAATAAAGAATGAATAATTACAATTACAATGTCATGCTACAAGCATGAATGAGAGGCAATTCGAATCCCTAAGGAGGTCACTCGAATTGAATGAGTGAGTCTAGCTTAACTAAATGTAAGCCATGTCAACACTCCAGTTAACCACTAATCAAAACCCTAATTGACTCAACTGAACCCTAACTGAAGCCGGAGTGCAATAAATGACTGAGTCTCAACTGAAAGAGATCAGACACATGTCATAGCAAGCCAACCATCAAGTGCTAGCACTTCAATAACTCCAATGAACCCCGATGAGGTTAACTGAAGTTGAACTGAACATCAGAAGTTAGTGGAGGCACCCTTGTTGGCTCCAATTCATTAATTAATCATTAAATAATCAATTAAATGAAAGGAGGCATCTTCACTGACCTGTTAACTGATTGTAACCACCAGTTAGCATTTAGGTGCATTAATATCACTCAGATCACCCCCGAAGTGCTCCAGTTAGCCTCCCTTAATGTAGGAGAAGGCTAAGTTAGCTTCCTTGACTGAAGGTAGGCATGGGTGTGACTGGATGATGACATTTAATGCTCCACCGATGTCAATTAATGTCAATAATACTTAGGATAGTGGTTTAACTAGGCCAATTTGACCAAAAAGAGTGTGTATGGTGGTAAATGTCTCCAACACCCCCCCCTTAACCTATACTCAAGAGGAGTTAGAAAAGACAGATGCATAAAAATGCTAGGGCCACGGCAACTAAGGCCATAGGTCACCCTGTACAATGTTGAAACTGAAACAATGCTAAAAAACAAACTAAGTGAGGAAAAGAGGGAAAACTGAGTGCGAAAACCCCACCCCTCAAGCTGAACACTGAAACTAGTTTGAATCACCCTGATGAACTCACCCCCAATAGTGAATGGAGGTAAGTGAACTTCTTTTTTGAAAATCTCTTGGTGAAGATGTCTGCAATCCACTCATCAGTCAGGCAGTATTGCAGAATGATGGTCGTGTCATGCACTAGCTCTCTGATGTAGTGCATGTGAATCTCTACATGCTTGGTCCTCTGCCTGGTAACTGGATCTGTGGATATCTTAATAGCACTTTGATTGTCACAAAAGAGGACAGTGGACAAAGTACTAACAAGATCAAACTCTGAAAGAATTCCCTGCAACCAAACTGCTTGGATGCAAGCATTCACCGCTCCTCGATACTCAGCCTCTGCTGAAGATAGTGCTATGGAAGCCTGCTTTTTTCTTGATCAGCAAATGGGGCCACCACCAAACATGAATACATATCCGGAAGTAGAATTTTGATCAATAGAATCACTCGCCCAATCGGAATCTGTGTATCCAACCAGCTCTAGCTCGGAGTCTGCAACATAGTGAATGCTGTAGGTCCTGGTTCCCTGAATATACTGGAGGATCATCTTGGCTGCTTTCCAATGAAGATCATGAGGCTGCTACATGTATCTTGATACAACATTCACAGCATAACAAATATCAGATCGAGAATGTGTAAAGTACAACAAGCTACCAATCAGCTGTCGATAGATAGTGCAGTCCATGGGAGGTGTGCTTTTTCCTTCTTCAAGGTTGATCCCTGAAAGGAAAGGGAATGGTGCAGGCCTACAATTAGCCATGTTAAACTTGAATAACAAGTCTGAAATGTATTTGGACTGAGTGACCATAATCCCATCAGAATTTTTCTCAATTTCGAGCCTCATAAATTGTTTTAGAAGCCCCAAATCACTTATTTCAAAGGCATTGTGGAGAGCAGTTTTGATGACTGAAATGGAGGCAACTGTGCTACCTGTGATCAGTAAGTCATCAACATATAAAAAAATGATAATTAGATGACCATCATACTACTGTAAATACACATTTGGATCTGATCTACATCTCTGAAAGTTTTGCGAGAGAAGGAAGGCATCCATCTTGGAATACCACTCTTTTGGGGCCTGTTTTAATTCATATAGTGACTTCTTTAGCTTGAAAACCAAAGATGGATCAGTGATGTAGCCCTTGGGCTGCTTCATGTATATCTCCTCATGAAGATCTCCATGCAGAAAGGCTGACTTAATATCCATGTGATGCACTTCCCAGTGCTTAGATGCAGAAATAGCCAAAACTAGGCGGATGGAGTCCATTTTTGCAACAGGTGCAAAGGTCTCATGGTAGTCCACACCTTGGGCCTGAGAGAAACCTTTTGCCACTAGCCTTGCCTTATATTTGCAGGTGCTTCCATCAGCAGCAACCTTGGTCCGAAACACCCACTTGCATTGAACCAATTCCTTCCCGGAGGAAGAGAAACTAGCTCCCAAGTAGTGTTTTTCTGAAGAGAATTCATCTCTTCATCCATGGCAACTTGTCATATCGGATCCTTCCGAGCATGGTAGTAGGATTTTGGATCTGAACTAATCATCAAATAGCAAGTTTTGGACAGCAAATTATCAGGACAAGAGAGCGCAATACTTGCTCTTTGGAAATCAGACTGGGTTCTCCTTGAATCATCCGGATTTCCAATGTTATCTCCTGCGGAGGAGAGTGTCTGTCGGGCCCATGTAGGAAGATGATTTTTCACTTTAGGTTTTGATTCAGCATCTGATGATTGATGCACACTGATATAAAAATCAGAGGATCCAAATCAGGGTCATCACCCCCAATTTCATCATCCAAATATTCAGTAGAATAGGAAGGAAATTCAACAGTTTTCTCCTTCACTAGTTCCACTTCCTGAAGAGGCTCATCGAACTTGACACTTCTCTCGATGATGATCTGTTTGGTATTGATATCCAGTAGCTTGAATCCTTTAGATTCACCAGGATACCCAATAAACAGACATTCTATGCTTTGCGGTTGCAAAGCCCTTCTTTTATCAAGCGGAATCTGGGCCCATGCAGTGGACCCAAACACCTGTAGGTTCGACACATCCGGCTTGTGTCTGAATTATGCTTCGAAAGGAGTCTTCCCTTTCACAAATGAGTGTGGCACCCTGTTCTGAATGTATGTTGCAGCATGCATGGCTTCAGCCCACAAATTTGCAGCAAGCTTCTTTGATTCCAACATACAGGTGGTCATCTCCTTGAGAGACCGATTCTTCCTTTCTTCTACTCCGTTCTGCTGGGGAGTGTAGGGAATTGAATGTTGGACCTGAATACCACTTTAGGAGCATATGTGCAGAAACTCATTACTGACATACTCCCCTCCGTTATCAGATCTCAAGATCTTGATCTTAAGCCCAGAGGAATTTTCGATCAAGACCTTCAATTCAGAAAAATTTTCACATACTTCTGACTTCTTTTTGAGGAAGAAGACCCATGTATACCTTGAAAAATCATCAATAAAAGTAATGAGATACCTTGATCCATTTATGGATGTGACATGCATCGGACCTTTGATATCAGAATGTATCAGCCCCAATATGCATGTAGCTCGGTTTGCCTTCCCCTTATCGAACTTGTGCTTAGGGTGTTTTCCAATCACACAACCCAAATTCCCGTGGTTGCCTTGATGACCGGGAGGCCTTCAACCATGGAGTTTTTCTGTAATTGCTGCAAATATTTGAAATTAAGATGGCCAAAACTCTCATGCCATAGCCTACTAACCTCATTTCCATGAGTTAGCAGAGAGGTGGGCTTTGCATCCGTAACAAAGTGAGAGAACTCATAGACTTTTGCATGATGGTTTGCAAGGCCTTTACCAATGAGTTTTCCAGATGCAATTTCTGTTATCTCAACAGCATTTGGGCTGAAAGAAACCCTCTTAGGCACTCTTATATGTGTCATCTGATAGACATGAAGGAGATTTGATTCCAGAGACGGTACATACAAAACACTTAAAAAGAAACCATTTTCAAGATCAACAGTATCTTGTCCCTCCGAAATGATGGTGGAGTCATCTCCCATGTGGATGGGAATAGATTTGCCAGCCTCCAAGGATGAAAAGGAGTCTCTTTCAGCCATCATGTGGTTCGAAGCTCCCGAATCAATCAAGAGTGCTTTGGACTTCGAAGTGCTTGCCATGAGGGCATGACCTTTTTCATGCTGAGGTTCCCGATATTGCTGATCTCTCCTTCGAAATCTTTCCTGAAGATTGATGTGATTCCTCTCAAGGAGAGAGGTTACTTCATCAAGATTCTTCTTCATGCAGGCATGTTCAGGGTGGAAGCCCTTCCTGTGGTAACACACTTGACTTTTTCTTTCCCATGTTGTCGTTTTCCTTTGTTCTTCCTTGAGCTGGAAGACTCATCATGCTGCTGGTTTTCAACTCTAGGCTTAGGAGCATCAAAATTAGTTTTCTGATTTTTCTGCTGCTTTCCTTTACCCTTTAGGTCTTTGGGCCTAGAGACATGGAGGGCTTGATCACAATAATATCTAATGATCCCCATCTGGACAAGCTTGTCATGTTCACTTGTTAGGGACTCAATAAAGGCATTGAGTGTAGGCATCTTCCATCCAAGGGTTGTGAGCTTCCCCACACGGAATGTAGAAACAAAAACTGAATAATTAGCCCCAAGTTTGGAGAGTATGGCGAGGATCATCCTCCTTCTCCACTTTGCATTGCTTCAAGAGTAGAACAATATGCTTGAACTTTGTGAAGAAATCATTTAGAGCCTCAAAATTGGAGGGCTGGAGAGACATGAGTTCATTTTCAAGCTGGTAAACTCTCAAGTCATCATGCTTTCCATATAGAGATTCCAATTTGTCCCATGTTTCTTTTGGATTCTTCAATCCCACAAGATGGAAAAGAAGATCTTGGGAAATATAGAGGCATAAGAAATCGAAGGCTTCATCCTTCTTATTCAAGAATCTTGATTTTTCTATGGCTGAACCAGGCTCATCTTTAGTGTATGTGGTGACTCTAAAGAGCCCTCTAGAGTGCAGCTGAATCTCCATATCACCTTTCCATGAGTGGAAACTGTATGGAGTCAAAATATCTACTGAGGAGGCCATCTAGATCTACTGGAGCGAATGCTTCACCTATAGAAAATCTGAAAATCAAAACAGAAAGGGCAATGTAAGGTGGGATAGCCTGTACATTCTAGGCTTTCATCACACCCAGCATAGTCAATCAAGCAAGCTTGATCAACAAGTTCTTTAGTTGGAGTATTAAGTGGTAAGCCTTGGCTTCTGGTGCAGTGCTGGATTTTTGAGCTATTGCTCAATTTTCATGCAGAAATATGTCAAAAAGCTTGTTTTTAAGAGATAGAGCTTCATCCTGCCGTGAGCTCTGATACCATATTAATCTTGCACATTGATCTAGGGACAAAACATCAGTCTCATAAAAGATTAATCAACAAATAACTCATGAAATGGTGTAAATCGGACTACGGAATGAGTAGCTGCTCTGTATATTCAATAAAGAATGAATGATTACAATTACGATGTCATGCTACAAGCATGAATGAGAGGAAATTTGAATCCCTAAGGAGGTAATTCGAATTGAATGAGTGAGTCTAGCTTAACTGAATGTAAACCATGTCAACACTCCAGTTAACCACTGATCAAAACCCTAATTGAATCAACTGAAGCCGGAGTGCAATAAATGACTGAGTCTCAACTGAAAGAGATCAGACACATGTCATAGCAATCCAACCATTAAGTGCTAGTGCTTCAATGACTCCAATGAACCCCGATGAGGTTAACTGAAGTTGAACTGAACATCAGAAATTGGTGGAGGCGCCCCTGTTGACTCTAGTTCATTAATTAATCATTAAATAATCAATTAAATGAAAGGAGGCGCCTTCACTGACCTGTTAACTGATTGTAACCACCAGTTAGCAATTAGGTGCATTAATATCACTTAGATCACCCCCGGAGTGCTCCAGTTAGCCTCCTTGACTGAAGGTAGGCGTGGATGATGACATTTAATGCTCCGCTGATGTCAATTAATGTCAATAATACTTAGGATAGTGGTTTAACTAGGCCAATTTGACCAAAAAGAGTGTGTATGGTGGTAAATGTCTCCAACAGTTGTTGTATGGTGTATAGTGCTTGTTGATTGTGTATTAGATGTTCTTCTTAGGATATGTTGAAGATGAAGATGTTATCTATATTTATAAACAGAAAACAACTGTTGAATGGTTATATAATGACCTCCATCATCCTCGTAAATATTATTGGTACAATAGTGAAGATGTAGGGCATGACCAGCCACTTAAAGAAACATTGATGATCCACATTCCTCTATCCATTGTATTTGGTAGTGTCATTATTGAATCAAATTCAAAAAATTGAATCTCGCCGTAATAACATTTTTTGCGAATGTCATTTGTCATTATTGTTCCAAGGGATTTTATGGGTATTGCACCATTTTCCTATGTCTTAATGTGACTTTCTCTATCTCCTCTAGTTCCTCTCGATGGACATTTGATTTGGCAATAGTCATACTAGGTTTCGTGTTGATGATCTACATTCCCCTATTCATGGGAGTTTGTGGCATCAAAGATAAATTGGGGTTTGAAACTACAATATCAACTAATAATGATTATTGTGCATGCCATTGATCATTATTGTGCTAATAGATTTTATGGATGTTGCACCATTTTCTCATGTCCTTATTTGATCTCTTTCTCTTCTTCTTTACATGTTGTTTTCACTAGTTGTCTTGAAGTTGGGTTATCCTTACTTTGGCCTTTGTTTCAAAAGTTAGGGATTTATTTACCCATCCTTTTTGTGGTTTATCATCATCATAAACTCTTTCTTACTCTTATGCTATATTTTTCTTTCCATATTGATGGTTTCACAAGATGCTACTCCTAGTGAATATTTGTAGTGTTTTCTAGGTGTGTCTATTTAATTCATTGCGACATTCAAAAACAATTGCCGCTTAGTTTCCTTAATACCTATATTTTTGTACATAAGGTATGAAAGGTATTGGTGTGCTCTAGCATATTTACATCTTTACCGTGGTGTAGGATTTCCCATCTTGTGTATTGGACCTCATAGTTTCCAGCGTGGAAATAATCCTCCTTGAGGGCATCACACAATCTCCCCCAGTGGGTTTTGTCCCTTCCATTTCAAATTTATCTCTGACATGCTACTCATAGTGAGTATCCCATCAATGTTTGACATGTGGAAAGAACTTCAAGAGTGCCAAGGTAATATTCTCACTCTTGAAAAAGTTGTGAATAGATAAATAATTGTCTCACTAATTTAACTATATCTCCAAATCTTATGCATCTATCTTACCTTCAAAGAATGGGGTATCAAAATTAACTTAAATATGCCTTGAAGGGTGTCATTTCTTTGAAATGCATGCTTTTTGAAGATGTTTCCTCAATTTTCGAAAGTAACCAAAGGATCTAGGAAAAATGACCAGTCATCTAATTCATTTATCATTTGAGGGATTCATAGAGAAACAACTTGATACAATCCATTACTCTGTCATCTTTGTTTTTCTTCGCCATGGGAAGTCACTTAGGCTAATGAATACGATATTTTCTAGGCTCATTTAGCTCAAGCTCCAACTCGTTGTACCTTACCCTTATAGGGTACCACTAATCCAAATTATGTTGAGAAATAAATGAAAAATAACATTAATAGATAAATGACACATAACGATGGTGAAAACCAAATTCTATTATTGAAAGAAAGATGAAAAACAATTTATAAATATAATTGATATAATGGTGGTAGCTATCTCTAAAAAGAGACATGTATGATACATCTTATTCATAAAATGCTTATAACAAGGAATTAAAATTACATTCTATAATAAAGTTAAAAAAAAACCTCAAAGGTATAAACCTTAACATGAAGTTGAGTTGTGTTGAGATGGACGAGGCAACACTATCTAGAAAAAAAAAAGAGTCTTTACATGGACATAAGTTTTTATTCATTACTTGATTTTAGGTTGTGTTTGTCTTGTTGGAAAGAATATATAGATAAGTTTTCATTCATTACTTCATTTTAGGTTTTCTTTATTTTGTTGGAAAGAGAATATTTATATAAATTTTCATATTTTTTTGGGGTCTTTTTTATCTTATTGGAAAGAGAATATGTAAATTGAGTTAGAAGCTCAAATGTTGAGTATCATAATCATGAAAAGTGCATAAAAAACACATGGCATTGAAGGTTCATAACTCAAAAAATGCAAGTATTAAGGACATTTATGAGATGGCCCTAAATGACCGCTTAAATCACTAAGGGCCATGAACCTATATAAGGTATCAATGAAGTCTCTTAAAAACCTTGACTAAGGGTGTTAAACTTCTTAATACTCCTCTCCACTAATATGCATTTGGTCCCATTATTTTTGTTTATATTTATACTCAAAGAAACATTTGAAAGCAAAAGTTGCATACAGTCCTCCACAAAACAAGTGGCCAATGTCAAAAGTTGGTATTATTAAACTTTTCTTAGCTAAAAGAGTGAGTTAATAAGTGGACAAACTCAACCTTTTTTTTTGCATTCATTCATTTTTTAGCAAGATAAACTTTATCTTTGATCCATTCATTCTTTAAAAAGATTGTCAATCTAGGTTGTTTTAAATTTGTTCAAAACCTCTAAAGGTGAATTTACATAATCAATATTCCATTCAATCAAAGGGAACTATAAGTTAATGTGAAAAAACTTGAATTTGACCACTTACTAAATTAACCAAGATATCATTATATGTATGTACATTAATATTTCATTACTTTAATTTAAAAGAAAAAATACTAAGAATTCATATTTAATCTACTTTTTATAAAACCCCATAATAATGTTAACTATGATGAATAAAAATGGAAATGTAAAATTCACCACACAATCTACTTTTTATAAAAACCCCATAATAATGTTAACTATGATGAATAAAAATGGAAATGTAAAATTCACCACACATACTTATCATAGTTCCAAGCCATCCACACCAACTATCTCCTATCATAGTTATGAAATGTCCATACCAACCATCTCACAATCCCACTAAGTTCTAATAATCCAAACAATCATAGAGGCCCTTCCAACAAACATAATTAGTTTTAACATAACAAATATGCACCATCTTTATAGGCTTAAATAGCGTTGGTAGTTCCACTTATACATTGTATGAATAAGAATAAGTAATTGAAGCATATGCATGGATAATAGGTAGTAAATAACGGATAATGGTAAATAATAATTGGTGGTTCCACTTATATATGGTATGAGTAACATCTATGAATAACCAACATTGTGGTTAGCAATTATTTAACTTAAGAAAAGGCAGACTCATAACAATTAATTTGTAGCATATCAATTATTTAGTGACCACAGGTTTATACTTACTTCCAATGCACTATACATCTTTCTTGCCATACCCCTCCACTCATTTATAAAAGTGTTCCATCATAAACATTTTATTTTATCATATATAATCAATAAACGCAAAATCTTTCCCAGAATTGTAACTATACTGGTTTATACTTACCTTCCAATGCAGTGTACATCTTTCTTGCCATACCCCTCCACTCATATATAAAAGTGTTGCATCATAAAACTTTTTATTTTATCATATAATCAACAAACGCAAAATCTTTCTCAGATTTGTCCAGTCAAAATCGTTAGCCCAAATCCAAAAGAGAAAAACAACTTATCTATTTAAAAACATAATAAAATAATTTTGCTTATGGTTTTGATTTCGCCAAAATGGTTTTTTTAAGACTGAGAAAGACTTTCTCAAAACAACTGCTCCCTTGGAAGGCAAATCTGACTAATGGAATAGGCAGCGACTGAAATAAAAAATTCGCCTTAAATGCACGCTCTTTCAAGTTGTAAAAATGGCATTCATCAAACCTTCTTGAATACTCCATAAAGTCAATGGCTCACTCAATCTGACGAAGCAGTAGCAAAGTCATATTGGCCCTATTGACCCGAACTTAACCTAAATTCAGGCAATGGGAGGTCAGATTATTTGAATTACCTACTTTCGGATTAAGTTCTAATAATAAGTGGTTCATGGTTCAGGTGAGATTATTTACTTTTTAAAGTATTGAAATCTTGTAATCTCGTCACCACCATTATAGAATGAATGGGCAGTCTCATCTGCGCCCGCAGTTTCAGTTTCGTGTCATATTGGTATAAGCCACAAATCAGGGTAAGCCAAACTGGTAGGATAAGGATAAGAATCTAACCTCTTATGATGCTCACTAACTTTATATAACTATCCTGTAAATTGTAAATTGCAGATTGTTATTTGTTTTTAATTACAAGCACGCAAAAAGTCAAAAGAGAGATTATTTTTTCAATTAAGTAGGATAAGAATCGAAGAGAATGCATAATTAAATAAGACGCCATGGACAATGATTCAACGTTGATGATCGGCTGTGCCCTATATATTTATTAATACTATCGATATTCAGACTCTAATGCATTACTACATCTGTGCCCTATATATTTAATAATACTACCGATAACGCAAATTAATTGCAATCTGTATTGATACTTCTGTGTGAAACATCGATGGGTTTCCTTGATTCATTGAAGGATGTATTCTTACAGCATCAAATTATTGATAGGAGTCTCTTCTCTCAATATTCGAGAATGACATTGATAGAGAAGCTCCTCTTTCTCGTAAGTTATCGGGATGAAATATGTTTTATAGAAATCATGATCAGGATGACTATTCTCTCTGCAATTACACAGAGATAAAAATATTTACGGTTACCCCTGATTATAATGTGTTTTTGCAGATCATACATCTAGTGGATCGATTCTATGCCTGGCATAAATTGCCTGTGTTCCTGGGACTTGCCTACCTGGAGATAAGACGGTCGTTGCACCAGCGTTATAATCTTATCAACGTGGGAACTACAGCGGCTGGTGTAAGATATAATCCAGTCGATTATCCATACAGAACAGCTGACGGATCTTACAATGATCCATTCAATCAGGAAACAGGAAGTGAAGGCACATTTTTTGGACGAAACATGATGCCTTCTTTTCAAAAGGATCAGGTAATTACGGATATCTCTCTCTCATAGCATTACTTTGAATGATTTCCGATTAGGTTATAGCTTAAAATTATACTTCAAGTTGTGTAAACAGCTGCTAATGCCAGATCCCATGGTAGTTGCTTCCAAGCTCCTTGCTCGGAGGAAAATGATTGATACGGGCACACAATTTAACATGCTTGCTGCTTCATGGATTCAGTTCATGATTCATGACTGGATCGATCATGTGGAAGACACCAAACGGGTATAATTAACAACCTCTTTTATCCTTTTTTATGCTCATCAATTATTTTTAGAATAGTGACGTGCTGTGCATGGTCCTGCTAAATTATTTTTGCAAGGAGTGTGTTTCTTTTTCTTTACCACGAGAACACAACATTTACCTTTACCATTCAAAAATATTTTTTTATTTGTTCCTTTCACAACTCCAGCTAAGTGAGCCTTCACCATTCACCTCCATGCCCCTCTTACAAATATATTTTTATTTGTTCCTTGCACAACTCCTGCTAATTGAGCCTTCACCGTTCACCTCCATGACCCTCTTACAGTGAACCAAGTCACCATTCACTTGTATGTCCTTTTTTACAATCACAACCCTTGCTAAGTGAGCTTTCACCATCCACCTCCCTACCCCTCTTACAGCGAGCCTTCACAATTCACCTCTATGCCCCTCTTACAATAGATATGCTAAGCTTTTTTATAGGCTTCATTGCATTCAATTATATGGATACTGTACCATGGGCTACCAAAATCACAAGTCTAAAAACCACTTACTTTAACTTGGTTAGGTGAATGACTCATTGTCAAAGGTTAACCTAACATAATGAACTGTTTTATGGAGAGATATGCTAACTCTTACAATGGATATGTTAAGCGTTTTTATAGGCTTCATTGCATTCAATTATATGGATACTGTATCATAGGCTACCAAAATCATAAATCTAAAAACCACTTACTTTAACTCGGTTAGGTGAATGACTCATACTTGGTTAGCTGAATGACTCATAGTCAAAGGTTAACATAATGAATTGTTTTATGGAGAAATGTTATAAAGGTAAAAAAACATTTATTATTATTTTAAAAAATGAATGTCTACTCATGCACAAACTAGCATAAAAGTACAATCACTTAATTTATGGTTCATGAAGGTGATAGAACCCAAGTAATTTACCTCCAAATTATAAGTTATCCATTCATCAAGTTATTAATGCATCAACTAGAACCCAAGTTATTTACCCCTAAATTATAAATTATCCATTCATCAAGTTATTAATGCATCAACTTGTTGAATAATGTGATCTCACTGACCAAATGCATCGTTAATTTGTTAGTTAGTTGAGTAGTTGATTTGGTCATCTTATCTTGATTAGTGACCCATTGTATTTTCTAGCCCATAGTATTGGCACATGATATTGTTGTTATGTAGTCTTATATATGTTGTTGTTTAATAATGAGAGGTAAATCAATATGCCAAGTGGCGTTCCACCATTTATTCTTCATTTTGTTACTAATCTTTAACACAAATATCACTCTACCCCATATTAGACTTTACCCATTAGTGAGCTACTCTTTATTCATTTATCAATCATGAGTTATTTTTTATATTATTTTTTAGCTCTCACATTCTTCTAGTTATTTGCCATGAAATGTTGGATATCCATTCATGATCTACCAATTATTCATGCATCAACTATCAGTTTACCCTAAAGTAAACTTTACCCATGCATTCATGCATCAACTATTCATTTATCAATCATGAATTATTTTTTATGTTCTTTTTTATCTCTCATATTCTTCTATCTAACTCCCCTGAACTATTAGTTATCCATGCATTAGCTAGGAGTTATCCATTCATATGGTTGTCATCAAATCTAGACACTATATTTGGCTCATCCTCCTTCAATTCTAGAAAAAGATAGATGACATTTCACCCGAAAATCCCCAAAATTCTAAGATATAAACCCCTATCTAATCTAGAGTTATTTATAGAATTATAGTTATTTTTCATATTTTTTAATCATTTTTATTTTTAATTTAGAATAACTGCCATAAAATCAATTTATACCATACACTTTTATCATCCTCACACAATCCTCTAACAGAACTCTAAAAGAATAGATGACATTTCACCCCAAAATTGTAACAGCCTATCAATTTAAATATAGATTCCAATTTAATATAGAACTATGCTAATCTACGGTACTTTGTAGAGTTTTCAAATCTTTCATTCACTCTGATACAACTACAGCTTTCTGCCTATTTGCCTGCACCATTAATGTATTTCAGTTCAATTGTTGCTTGCATGATGTGGATTCTGAGTTCCATTCTGTCAAGTTTGTAATGTTGCGACTCATAGTTCAGTAGTACTTTTGCTTATTCAAAGCAACTGTTTGATATTTCCAGGCAGAGTTAAGTGCCCCATTGACCGTCGCATCACAATGCCCACTCAAAGCATTCAGATTTTTCGAAAGCAAAGAAGTCTCTACTGGATTTTACGACATCAAAAAAGGATACCTTAACAGGAGGACTGCCTGGTGGTAAGGATAACTATCTCTAATCTACTATGAATCTCATTCAACTTTTTAATAATTAAGATAAATTAAGGTATTCATTCATAACACTAATTCCAAATTATGAATTTTATGTATCTATATTCTGCTATGCAGGGATGGGAGTGCAGTGTATGGAAGTGACATTAATCAGTCAACAGAAGTAAGAACATTCAATGATGGTAAGTTGAAGTTGGGGGAGGATGGTCTTCTTTTGCATGAGAGAGACGGAATTGCTGTCAGTGGAGATACTCGTAATTCATGGGCTGGTCTATCAGTTCTCCAAGCCTTGTTTATCAAAGAACATAACTCAGTGTGCAACATGCTGAAGGTAACTCTAAGTCCCTAATATATATTTGATATTCGCATCAAATGGACTGTAAATTAATCTAGTTACTTGAATAATGCAGCATCATTATCATGACCTGGACGACGTGGAATTGTATCGCCATGCAAGATTAGTGACTTCTGCAGTGATTGCCAAAATCCACACCATTGACTGGACGGTAGAGCTCCTTAAAACGGACACCCTCCTTGCTGCAATGCGCACCAACTGGTACATACTTTCATTAAACTTCATATGATATTTGCGTCCCACTGTTAAACCCTGCATCGAAAGTTCATAGATCATCGATTTCTACATTAAAATCCATTCCGTTCACCTTTAAAACTACCAATATATTAAAATGTATGAAAGAAACTCCTATATCATGTGCAGGTATGGACTACTGGGGAAGAAATTCAAGGATGCATTTGGTCACACAGGAAGTTCTATTTTAAGTGGCTTTATCTCTATGCCCAAGCCTCAGAATCATGGAGTCCCGTACTCTTTCACGGAGGAATTCGTTAGTGTCTATCGAATGCATAGCATGATGCCAGACAACATCCTCCTCAGAGACATTAATGGAACTTCAGCCACTTCCAAAACACCTCCGCTGCTCAAAGAGTGAGTTTATAGTACTTCAAGAATCGAACTCTTACCTATTCTCGTTAACTTAGCTTACCTTCATAAATTAACCGGAGCATATAGCCTTACTGTCATTTTTAATTTTCATGTCACAGGGTAGACATTAGGAAGCTTATAGGAATTTCAGGTGAAAAAACGTTATCAGAGATTGGTAATGATGCTCAGATTGTATCAATGGGGCATCAAGCCTGTGGCGCCCTTGATCTCTGGAACTACCCTATATGGATGAGAAACCTTATTCCTCAAGACCCCAGTGGCCACGACAGGCCTGATCATGTAGACATGCCTGCACTTGAAAGTAAGAATTCATTAGCTTATAAATCTCTGACCTTCAAGGTCATACTAAAATCAGTAAAATTCTGGGTGTTATGTAATGATATTTGGATTGTGTTTTTTTTCCAGTTTATCGTGATAGGGAGAGAAGCGTATCAAGATACAATCAATTCCGTCGCAATATGCTGATGATTCCCATTGCTAAGTGGGAAGACCTTACAGACGATAAGGAGGCTATCAAAACCCTGCAAGAGGTTTATGGAAACGACATTGAAAATTTGGATTTGTTGGTTGGCTTGATGGCAGAAAAGAAAATCAAAGGTTATGCAATCAGTGAGACAGCTTTCTTTATCTTTCTGCTCATGGCATCACGGTAGGTAGTGTTCCTTTAATATATTCAATCCACAAACAAAATTTGAAAAATACTGTATTTATGTTTGGCGTTTGTAATGATGGACGTGTTGAATATTGCAATTGCAGTCGATTGGAGGCAGATCGGTTTTTCACGAGTGATTTTAACAAAGAAGTATATACAGAGAAAGGCCTGGAATGGGTAAACAAGACAGAGAGTCTGAAAGACGTGCTGAATCGTCAATATCCAGAACTGGTGGAGAAATGGATGAATTCATCAAGTGCATTTTCTGTGTGGAGCGCAAGCCCAGAGCCCAAGAACCACATTCCACTCTATTTTCGCATTCCTCATTAGTGTTTTAGGAAGCTTTTGTAATGGTGGTTGGTTTTTTTAAAATCAAACGCTTTGTTGTAATTTCATTGGTATCAAATTTAAGCAATTTGCTTTTGGATGTTGGAAAAAGGAATTACTCGCAGATCCTTACCTGACTCTCAGCCCACTCTGTACCAGTCAAGATCTTGTGGGTCAGTCTGACAAGAGAGAAGAGTCTACGATTCGGCAATGTAAACCAGTGGAATTTATTTCTGAAGCTAAGTTGTTAGGTAGATAATTATTATAGTCTTTAATGGTAAGTCACTCGACCCATGTAGAAGCAATCTTAGAGACACAACAGACACAATAGAGAGACAAAGGAACTGAGGGTGAGAAAGAGAAGTTGAAGCTCAAGCTTGTGTGTAAGTGATTCAGTCAAAGAGCCGAAGCTCTATAAAAGGACAAGTCTGGACCGACAAGTTTGTAATACTTTGCTATTTCCCCATAAGTTATATATATGAAATCGTTTATGGTTGAATGTGTTTATTTGGCTGCACAATTCCTAGTCGACTCAAGTCTTCCTACATATTTGGGCATATGTTTTATAAATTATTTGGATTTGTTAATGTGTCTATTTTACTCTATCTTACTCACGGGTGAAAATCATTTGTAATTTCTTAAGTCTCTTAGACTAAGAAAAATACTGTGTAGATACCAAAGAGAGTTGACTTGAAAGGTCTTGAGAGGTCAAAGAGGTGAGCCGACTTGAGTGGTCAAAGAGGTGAACTGACCTGGAGCTGGAAGTCAGTCGACTTCTAAGTGACAAGTGGTCGAGGTAAAATCAGTCGATAGACAAGTAAGTCGAAGTAAATCAGTCGAGTCAAACGGCCGACCAAAGTTGATAGACTTGTTAGTCGAGAGATGGACAAGTTTCACCGGACAAGTCGAAAAAGAAAAATGGATCGGCCTGAAAAAGTGAAAATTAATTTTAATATTGACTGAGTGGTAAACTCAAGTTTAGTCGGCTTGGTTTTGGCTAACTCATATCAAGGTGTAGGAAAGAAATTTTGTCTTAAAAGGTGGAAATTAATTTTCTAAGGAAAGTTAATTAAAAAAATTAAAATTTAAAAATGGCTTCCACTTCTGGTTCATTGCAAACTCCAATTTTTACAGGAAAGAACTATGAATATTGGTCTTTAACTATGAAGGCTTTATATAGAGGTCAATATGTAGACATGACATCATATAACAATCTCACACAGGCTGAGAAAGATGTCTTGAGAGAACATAGGAAGAAAGATGGAAAATCTCTCTTCTACATACATCAAGCTATGCATGAGAGCATACTCCCAAGAATAGCAGCAAAAACTAATGCTAAGAAAGCATGGGATACATTGGAGACTGCCTATCAAGGTTTGGATAAGGTAAAGACATCCAAGCTACAGATTCTGAGAAGAGATTTTGAATATCTGTTCATGAAAGATTCAGAGAATGTAGACACATTCTACACCAGAGTTGCAGGGTTGATAAACCAACTGAAATCTCATGGAGAAGCCATAGAAGACCGAAGGGTTGTTGAAAAATTCTTAGAAGTCTTCCCCCAAGATTTGAAAACTTGGTTGTGACGTTAGAAGAACACACAGACGTGATGACATTTACCATTGATAAGTTGCAAGCTTCACTCATCAATCATGAACACAGACTCAACAGAACACAAACATCATTGGAAGGTCCATTTGTAACACAATCATCCATAAACCGTGGTAGAGGCAGGGGGAGAAACAAATTCAGAGGTAGAGGAAGAAGTTCTTCAAGAGGAGGATGAGGAAAAAGTCCTGTAAATGTCGATGGCAGAGGAGATAATAAGAACCCAAGTCAACCAGGTGGCCAGAGGTTTGATAAATAAAAAATTCAATGTCATTACTGTAAGAAATTTGGTCATTATGCATATGAATGCAGAAAGAAACAATATGACCAAGGAAGGCAAAGCCCAAATCAATTGACCAACACCAGCGCTTCGACAAGTGTAGTGTTAATGGCATCGACATCTCCACTTGAATGCAAAGCTGTTCAAGAAAGTCCACATGACATAGGGTACTTAGATTACGGATGCAACAATCACATGACTGGTAATTTAAATTTGTTTTTCAGTCTAGATAATTTAGTTAAAACTGATGTTACACTTAGAAATAATGTCCAAGTTACTGTCTTAGGAAAAGGCACTGTTGATATTCTAACCAAACAGGGGCAGAGTAAATACATCCTCGATGTCTATCATGTTAAAGGTTTGAAACATAATTTGTTAAGTATTGGACAGTTGATACAAAAAGGCTACAAATTCTACATGGAAGATGATCACTGTGTGATCAAAGACAAGCGTCCAAGTGACCAGGTGATAGCAAAAGTGCCAATGACAAGCAATCGCTTGTTTCCATTGAGAATAGTTCCCGTCATGAAAGGGAAGACAAACACATGAGTTCCATTCAAGGCAGAAAGTGGAGAAATAGTTGAGCTCCTCGACAAGAGAGAAAATTGCAGCGCTAATTTGCAAGCTGCGTTTCAGACAGAAGTTCAGGATGTATCCTCGTTGTGGCATTTCAGATTTGGACATCTAAATTTTGGTGGGCTGAAGCTACTGCAGAAAAAGAATATGGTGAAAGGATTACCATTGATCGACAGACTAGAGAAGGTTTGTGAAGGTTGCATTTTTGGCAAGCAGCACAGAGAGACATTTCCAGTCGAAAATTCATATAGAGCACGCACACCACTTGAAATTGTGCAATCTGATATTTGTGGTCCAATGCAGACATCATCCATTGGTGGCTGCAAATATTTTCTAACTTTTATTGATGACTACTCAAGAAAAACATGGGTATATTTTTTGAAACATAAATCTGATGCATTTAGTTATTTTCATCAGTTCAAGGCACTCATGGAGAACCAGAGTGGTCACCACATCAAAATATTAAGGACTAACAGAGGAGATGAATATGTTTCAAATGAATTTCTGAATTTTTGCAAGACCCATGGCATACAGAAACAATTCATTGTACGGTATACACATCAGCAGAACTGTATAGCCGAAACAAAGAACAGAACCATCATGGAGATGGCACGCAGCATGTTGGCAGCCAAGCATTTGCCAAATGAATATTGAGGTGAAGCAGTCGCAACTTCCGTATACATTATGAACAATTGTCCGACAAAGAGCGTGAAGAACAAAGTTCCCCAAGAAGCATGGACAGGTATGAATCATAGTATTTCACATTTAAAAGTTTTTTGTTGTGTTGCATATGCTCATATTCCAGATGAGCTGAGAAGGAAGCCAGACAAGAAGAGACAAAAATGTATTTTTGTCGGCTATTCTGAAGACACAAAAGCATACAAGTAGTATGATCCTGTCACAAGGAAAGTGATAATCAGTCAAGATGTTCAATTTGTCGAGAATGAATCATGGGATGGAACCGTCGACATAAATGTCAAGATTGTGTCGAATTTTGACAATGATGATATGAAAGAGGAAGTGGTTCAAATACTTCATGTAAGTCAACCGGTCGCAGCACCCCGTCATCGACTTCAATGAAACGTTTGCACCTGTTACCATTGCTGCACAAAACAAATGGCATGTTCATTAAATGGATGTCAATTCGACATTCTTAAATGGCTATCTAGAAGAGGAGGTATATGTGGAACAGCCACAAGGGTATGAAGTTCCAAGTCAAGGACATAAAGTGTACAGGATGAAAAATGACTTATATGGTTTGAAGCAAGCTCCTAGAGCTTGGTACAGCTGAATTGATTCCTATCTGACTAAAAATGGATTTCACAGAAGTGAAAGTGAACCAACTTTGTACACCAAAGTCCATGAGCAAGGTAAGATATCAATTGTCTGCATGTATGTAGATGATTTAATATTTACTGGTGATTTTGGCATAGCAGATTTTAAAGCAGTCATGGAAAGTTTATTTGAAATGACTGATCTGGGGCTTCTGAAGTTTTTTTCAGGCACTGAAGTTCAACAGTGTGAAAGTGGTATTTTTATATCACAGACAAAGTATGCAAGTGAAGTTTGAAAAATATTTAACATGTCTAATTGCAATACAGCCCCAACACCAGTAATATCAGGTTTAAAATTGAGCAAGGATAATGAAGGATCCACTGTAGATCCTACGCTGTTCAAAAGGCTTGTTGGCAGCCTTATGTATTTGAAAATGACAAGACCATACATTATGTATGGAGTAAGTCTGATCTCAAGGTTCATGGAGTCACCAAAAGATTCACATTGGAAAGCAGGTAAAATAATTTTGAGGTATATAAGTGGCACAAAAGACCTTGGTATTATGTATTCAAACTCAAAAAATTTTAAACTCATTGGCTACATTGACAGTGACAATGGAGGCATCATAGATGATAGGAAAAGCACATCTCGGTACACATTTCATTTTGGTGCAGGTGTTGTCTCATGGGCTTCAAAGAAACAACCCATTGTAACTTTGTCTTTAGTTGAAGCAGAGTATGTTGTAGCGACAAGTGCTGCATGTCAAGCTGTCTGGATGAGGAGAGTCTTAAAAGACTTGTCACATAACCATAAAAACCTGACAACCATCTTCTGCGACAACAATTCAGCCATAGCATTATCAAAGAATCATGTGTTTTGCAAGAGAACCAAGCACATCGACACAAGGTTTCATTTCATAAGAGAGTTGGTGAACGACAAAGAAATTTGTTTGGAATTTTGTAGGTCTGAACATCAACTTGTAGACATCTTTACGAAACCATTGGCAAAGGACACATTCCAGTATCTGCATAGTTATCTTGGAATGACAAGTTCTCCACAATGAACTCTATCATAAACAGAGCATGTATAAGCTTTGAATTTTTTTTGTAAATTTTGTTTTAAAAACCCCATCTGCTCATAATTAAGGGGGAGTGTTGGAAAAAGTAATTAGTCACAGATCCGTACCTGACTCTTAGCCTACTCTGTTAGAGTCTGTACCAGTCAAGATCTTGTTGGTCATTCTGACAAGAGGGAAGAGTCCACAATTCGGCAATGTAAACTAGTCGAATTTATTTCTTAATCTAAGTTGTTAGGTAGATAGTTATTACAGTCTTTAATGGTGAGTCAGTCGACCCATGTAGAAGCAATCTTTAGGTTGCTCATAAATAGAAGAAGAAAATGTAAATTAGGTTAGAGACACAACAGACACAATAGAGAGACCAAAGAACTCAGGGTGAGAAATAGAAGTTGAAGCTCAAGCTTCTATGTAAGTGATTCAGTCGAAGAGCCGAAGCTCTGTAAAAGGACAAGTCTGGATCGACAAGTTTGTAATACTTTGTTATTTCCACATAAGTTATATATATGAAATAGTTTATGGTTGAATGTGTTTATTTGTCCACACAATATTTCCAGATTTACTTGTGTAAATGTCTTTTACTGTTACAATTGAGTGAAAGAACAAGAGCCCATAAATTTCTCACCGTGTGAAAGTTCCAGGGTTTTATGTCACATTGGTTGACTCAAGTCTTCCTACATATTTGGGCATATGTTGTATAAGTTATTTGGATTTGTTAATGTGTATATTTTACTCTATCTTACTCACATGTGAAAAACATTTTTAATTTCTTAAGTCTCTTAGAATAAGAAAAATACTCTGTAGATTTCGACAAAAGTGAGCCAACTTGAAAGGTCGGTTGAGTAAGATGACTTGAGAGGTTGAAGAGGTCAACCGACTTGAGTGGTCGAAGAGGTGAGCCGACTTGGAGGTCGAAGTCAGCTGACTTCGAAGTGAAAAGTGGTTGAGGTAAAATCAGTCGGTAGAACCGACAAGTAGGTCGAAGTAAATCAGTCGAGTCAAAAGGCCGTCCAAAGTTGATAGACTTGTCTAGTCAGGAGATACACAAGTTTCACCCGACAAGTGGGAAAAGAGAATGAGGTCAGCATGAAAAAGTGAAAATTAATTTTAATATTGACTAAGCGGTAAACTCAAGTTTAGTCGGCTTGGTTTTGGCTAACTGGTATCAAAGTAAGGTGTAGGAAAGAAATCTTGTCTTAAAAGGTGGAAATTAATTTTCTAAGGAAAGTTAATTAAAAAAATAAAAAATAAAAAATGGCTTCCACTTCTGGTTCATTGCAAACTCCAATTTTTACAGGAAAGAATTATGAATATTGGTCTTTAACTATGAAGGCTTTATTCAGAGGTCAAGATGTCTGCGAGATAGTACAACATGGTTATACATAACGAGTAGACATGACAACATATAACAATCTCACACAGGCTGATAAAGATGTCTTGAGAGAACATAGGAAGAAAGATGGAAAATCTCTCTTCTACATACATCAAGCTATGCATGAGAGCATACTCCCAAGAATAGCAGCAAAAACTAATGCTAAGAAAGCATGGGATACATTAGAGACTGCCTATCAAGGTTTGGATAAGGTAAAGACATCCAAGATACAGATTCTGAGAAGAGATTTTGAATCTCTGTCCATGAGAGATTCAGATAATGTAGACACATTCTAGACCAGATTTGTTGGGTTGATAAAAAAACTGAAATCTTATGGAGAAGCCATAGAAGACCGAAGGGTTGTTGAAAAATTCTCAGAAGTCTTCCCCTAAGATTTGAAAACTTGGTTGTGACATTAGAAGAGCACACAGACATGACAACATTTACCATTGATGAGTTGCAAGCTTCACTTATCAATCATGAACACAGACTCAACAGAAAACAAACATCATTAGAACATGCATTTGTAGCACAATCATCCATAACCTGTGGTAGAGGCAGGGGGAGAAACAACTTCAGAGGCAGAGGAAGAAGTTCTTCAAGAGGAGGACGAGGCAAAATCCCTGTAAATGTTAGTGGCAGAGGAGATAATCAGAACCCAAGTCATCCAAGTGGCCAGAGGTTTGATAAATAAAAAATTCAATGTCATTACTATAGGAAATTTGGTCATTATGCATATGAATGCAGGAAGAAACAATATGACCAAGGAAGACAAAGACCAAATCA
Organism: Pseudotsuga menziesii; assembly: GCA_001517045.1. Taxonomy (NCBI): domain Eukaryota; kingdom Viridiplantae; phylum Streptophyta; class Pinopsida; order Pinales; family Pinaceae; genus Pseudotsuga; species Pseudotsuga menziesii. The sequence goes on from LPNX010482703.1 coordinate 127,894, forward strand.
GTCAACCAACACCAACACTTCGACAAGTGTAGTGTTAATGGCATCGACATCTCCACTTGAATGCAATGATGTTCAAGAAAGTCTACATGACATATGATACTTAGATTCAGGATGCAACAATCACATGATTGGTAATTTAAATTTGTTTTCCAGTCTAGATAAATCAGTTAAAACTGATGTTACACTTCGAAATAATGTCCAAGTTAATGTCTTAGGAAAAGGCATTGTTGATATTCTAACCAAACAAGGGGACAATAAATACATCCTTGATGTCTATCATGTCGAAGGTTTGAAACATAATTTATTAAGTATTGGAATGTTGATACAAAAAGGCTACAGAGTCTACATGGAAGATGATCACTGTGTGATCAATGACAAGCGTCCAAGCGACCAGGTGATAGCAAAAGTGTCAATGACAAGCAATCGTTTGTTTCCATTGAGAATAGTTCCTGACATGAAAAGGAAGAAAAAAAAAGGAGCTGCATTCAAGGCAGAAAGTGAAGAAACAGTCGAGCTCCTCGACAAGAAAGAAAATTGCAGTGCTAATTTGCAAGCTGCATTTCAGAGAGAAGTTCAAGATGAATCCTGGTTGTGGCATTTCATATTTGGACATCTGAATTTTGGTGGCCTGAATCTACTGCACAAAAAAAATATGGTGAAAGGATTACCATTGATCGATAGACCAGAGAAGGTTTGTGAAGGCTGCATTTTTGGCAAGCAGTATAGAGAGACATTTCCAGTCTAAAAGTCATATAGAGCATGCACACCACTTGAAATTGTGCAATCTGATATTTTTGGTCCAATGCAGACATCATCCATTGGTGGCTGCAAATATTTTCTAACTTTTATTGATGACTACTCAAGAAAAACATGGGTATATTTTTTGAAACATAAATATGATGCATTTAGTTATTTTCAGTAGTTCAAGGCACTCGTGGAGAACCAGAGTGGTCACCACATCAAGATCTTAAGGAATGCCAGAGGAGATGAATATGTTTCAAATGAATTTATGAATTTTTGCAAGACCCATGGAATATAGAAACAATTCATTGCACGGTATACACAATAGCAGAATGGTATAGCCGAAAGAAAGAATAGAACCATCATGGAGATGGAACGCAACATGTTGGCAGCCAAGCATTTGCCAAATGAATATTAGGGTGAAGCAGTCACAACTGCCATATACATTATGAACCATTATCCGACAAAGAGTGTGAAGAACAAAGTTCCCCAAGAAGCATGGACAGGTATGAATCATAGTGTTTCACATTTAAAATTTTTTTGTTGTGTTGCATATGCTCATATTCCAGATGAGCTAAGAAGGAAGCTAGACAAGAAGGGACAAAAATGTATTTTTGTCGGCTATTCTGAAGACACAAAAGCATACCAGTTGTATGATCCTGTCGCAAGGAAAGTGATAATCAATTGATATTTTCAATTTGTCGAGAATGAATCATGGGATGGAACCATTGACATAAATGTCAAGATTGTGTCGAATGTCGACAATGATGATATGGAAGAGGAAGTGGTTCAAATACCACATGTAAGTCAACCGGTCACAACACCATCGACCCCCATGACACCAAGACATGGTTCAGCAAAAGGACCATCGACACAAGTAGCAGCTCAAGCTACACTAACAAGTACACCAAGAGGACAACAAACTCCATCAAGCATTTCATCGAGGTCGAAATCGACAAAAAAAAGGTGAAGACAATAAGTCTGCAGGAGATATATGAAGCTGGTACACCTAATTCATTCTCTCTCTTTGCATTATTTTCTCCTATATATGATCCACTAACATTTGAAGAAGCTATTGAAGAAGAAGTATGGGCACAAGCCATGGATGAAGAAATAGAATGCATTGAGAAGATCCAGACATGGGAACTGGTTGATGTACCAAAAGAAAAAGATGTAATCAGTGTCAAATGGATTTACAAGACAAAGAAAGATGCTGATGGGAATGTACAAAAGCACAAAGCAGCAATGGTAGCAAGAGGTTTCAAACAGCAACCCGGCATCTACTTCAATGAAATGTTTGCACTTGTTGCCATTGCTGCAGACAAAAATTGGCATGTTCATTAAATGGATGTGAATTCGACATTCTTAAATGGCTATCTAGAAGAGGAAGTATATGTGGAACAACCATAAGGGTATGAAGTTCCAAGTCAAGGACATAAAGTGTACATGATGAAAAAGGACTTATATGGTTTGAAGCAAGCTCCTAGAGCTTGGTACAATTGAATTGATTCCTATCTCACTGAAAATGGATTTCACAGAAGTGAAAGTGAACTGACTTTGTACACCAAATTCGATGAGCAAGGTAAGATATTAATTGTATGCATGTATGTAGATGATTTAATATTTACTGGTGATTTTGGCATAGCAGATTTTAAAGCAGTCATGGAAAGTTTATTTGAAATGACTGATCTAGGGATTATGAAGTTTTTTTTGGGCATTGAAGTTCAACAGTTTGAAAGTGGTATTTTTATATCACAGACAAAGTATGCAAGTGAAGTTTGAAAAATATTTAACATGTCTAATTACAATACAGCCCCAACACCAGTAATAGCAGGTTTAAAATTGAGCAAGGATGATGAAGGATCCACTGTGGATCCTACGCTGTTCAAAAGGCTTGTTGGAAGCCTTATGTATTTGACAATGACAAGACCATACATTATGTATGGAGTAAGTCTAATCTCAAGGTTCATGGAGTCACCAAAAGATTCACATTGGCAAGCAAGTAAAAGAATTTTGAGGTATATAAGTGGCACAAAAGACCTTGGTATTATGTATTCAACCTCAGAAAATTTTAAACTCATTGGATACATTGACAGTGACAATGGAGGAAACATAGATGATAGGAAAAGCACATCTCGGTACACATTTCATTTTGGTACAGGTGTTGTTTCATGGGCTTCAAAGAAACAACCCATTGTAACTTTGTATTCAGTTGAAGCAAAGTATGTTGCAGCGACAAGTGCTGCATGTCAAGCTGTCTAGATGAGAAGAGTCTTAAAAGAATTGTCACAGAACCATAAAAAACCGACAGCCATCTTCTGCGACAACAATTCAGCCATAACATTATCAAAGAATCATCTGTTTCGCAAGAGAACCAAGCACATCGACACAAGGTTTCATTTCAGAAGAGAGTTGGTGAACGACAAAGAAATTTGTTTGGAATTTTGCAGGTCTGAACATCAACTTGTAGACATCTTTAGGAAACCATTGGTAAAGGACACATTCTAGTATTTGCATAGTTATCTTGGAATGACAAGTTCTCCACAATGAACTCTATCATAAACAGAGCATGTATAAGCTTTGAAACATTTTTGTAAATTTTGTTTTAAAAACCCCATCTGCTCATTATTAAGGGGGAGTGTTGGAAAAAATAATTAGTCATAGATCCGTACCTGAGTCTCTGCCGACTTTGTTAGAGTCTGTACCAGTCAAGATCTTGTTGGTTAGTTTGACAAGAGGGAAGAGTCCATGATTCGGCAATGTAAACCAGTCGAATTTATTTCTGAATCTAATTTGTTAGGTAGATAGTTATTACAGTATTTAATGGTGAGTCAATCGACCCATGTAGAAGCAATCTTTAGGTTGCCCATAAATAGAAGAAGCAAAATGTAAATTAGGTTAGAGACACAACAGACACAATAGAGAGACCAAGGAACTTAGGGTGATAAATAGAAGTTGAAGCTCAAGCTTCTATGTAAGTGATTCAGTCGAAGAGCCGAAGCTCTATAAAAGGACAAGTCTGGACCGACAAGTTTGTAATACTTTGTTATTTCCGCAAAATTTATATATATGAAATAGTGTATGGTTGAATGTGTTTATTTGGCCGCACAATATTTCCAGATTTACTTGTGTAAATGTATTTTACCATTACAGTTGAGTGAAAGAATAAGAACCCATAAATTTCTCACCGTGTGAAAGTTCCAGGGTTTTACGGCACATTGGTCGACTCAAGTCTTCCTACATATTTGGGCATATGTTGTATAAGTTATTTGGATTTGTTAATGTGTCTATTTTCCTCTATCTTACTCACATGTGAAAAGATTTTGTAATTTCTTAAGTCTCTTAGAATAAGAAAAATACTCTGTAGATTTCGACAAAAGTGAGCTGACTTGAAAGGTCGGTTGAGTAAGTTGACTTGAGAGGTTGAAGAGGTGAACCGACTTGAGTGGTTGAAGAGGTGAGCCGACTTGGAGGTCGAAGTCAGCCAACTTCGAAGTGAAAAATGGTTGAGGTAAAATCAGTCGGTAGAATCGACAAGTAAGTCGAATTAAATTAGTCGATTCAAAAGGCCATCCAATTTTGATAGACTTGTCTAGTCAGGAGATAGACAAGTTTCACCCGACAAGTGGAAAAAGAAAAAGAGGTTGGCATGAAAAAGTGAAAATTATTTTTAATATTGACTGAGCGGTAAACTCAAGTTTAGTCAGCTTGGTTTTGGCTAACTGGTATCAAAGCAAGGTGTAGGAAAGAAATCTTGTCTTAAAAGGTGGAAATTAATTTTCTAAGGAAAGTTAATTAAAAAAATTAAAAATTAAAAATGGCTTCCACTTCTGGTTCATTGCAAACTCCAATTTTTACAGGAAAGAATTATGAATATTGGTCTTTAACTATGAAGTATTTATTCAAAGGTCAAGATCTCTTGGAGATAGTACAACATGGTTATGCATAACCAGCAAACATGACAGCATATAACAATCTCACACAGGCTGAGAAAGATTTTTTGAGAGAACATAGGAAGAAAGATGGAAAATCTCTCTTCTACATACATCAAGCTATGCATGAGAGCATACTCCCAAGAATAGCAGCAAAAACTAATACTAAGCAAGCATGGGATACATTGGAGACTGCCTATCAAGGTTTGGATAAGGTAAAGACATCCAAGCTAAAGATTCTGAGAAGATATTTTGAATCTCTGTCCATCAAAGATTCAGAGAATGTAGAAACATTCTACACCAGAGTTGTTGGGTTAATAAACCAACTGAAATCTCATGGAGAAGCCATAGAAGACCAAAGGGTTGTTGAAAAATTCTCAAAAGTCTTCCCCCAAGATTTGAAAACTTGGTTGTGACGTTAGAAGAACACACATACATGCCAACATTTAACATTGATGAGTTGCACACTTCACTCATCAATCATGAACACAGACTATGTAGAAAACAATCATTGGAATGTGTATTTTTAGCACAATCATCCATAACCCGTGGTAAAGGAAGGGGGAGAAACAACTTCAGAGGTAGAGGAAGAAGTTCTTCAAGAGGAGGATGAGGTAGAATCCCTATAAATGTCGGTGGCAGAGGAGATAATCAGAACCCAAGTCATCCAAATGGCCAGAGGTTTGATAAATAAAAAATTCAATGTCATTACTATAAGAAATTTGGTCATTATGCATATGAATGCAGGAAGAAACAATATGACCAAGGAAGGAAAATCCCAAATCAGTCGACCAACACTAACGCTTTGACAAGTGTAGTGTTAATGGCATTGACATCTCCACTTGACTGCAATGTTATTCAAGAAAGTACACATGACATATGATACTTGGATTCAGGATGCAACAATCACATGACCGGTAATTTAAATTTGTTTTTCAGTCTAGATAATTCAATTAAAACTGATGTTACACTTGGAAATAATGTCCAAGTTACTGTCTTAGGAAAAGGAACTGTTGATATTCTAACCAAACAGGGGGAAAGTAAATACATCCTTGATGTCTATCATGTCGAAGGTCTGAAACATAATTTGTTAAGTATTGGACAATTGATACAAAAAGGCTACAGAGTCTACATGGAAGATGATCACTGTGTGATCAAAGACATGCATCCAAGCGACCAGGTGATAGCAAACGTGCCAATGACAAGCAATCGCTTGTTTCCATTGAGAATAGTTCCTGACATGAAAGGGAAGACAAACATAGGAGCTGCATTCAAGGAAGAAAGTGAAGAAACAGTCGAGCTCCTGGACAAGAAAGAAAATTGCAACGCTAATTTGCAAGCTGCATTTCAGAGAGAAGTTCAAGATGAATCCTGGTTGTGGCATTTTAGATTTGGACATCTGAATTTTGGTGGCCTGAAGCTACTGCACACAAATAATATGGTGAAAGGATTACCATTGATCAATAGACCAAAGAAGTTTTGTGAAGGTTGCATTTTTGGCAAGCAGTACAGAGAGACATTTCCAGTAGAAAAGTCATATAGTGCAATCTGATATTTGTGGTCCAATCCAGACATCATCCATTGGTGGCTGCAAATATTTTCTAACTTTTATTGATGACTACTCAAGAAAAACATGGGTATATTTTTTGAAACATAAATCTGATGCATTTAGTTATTTTCAGCAGTTCAAGGCACTCGTGGAGAACCAGAGTGGTCACCGCATCAAGATCTTAAGGACTGACAGAGGAGATAAATATGTTTCAAATGAATTTCTGAATTTTTGCAAGACCCATGGCATATAGAAACAATTCATTGGATGGTATACACCTCAGCAGAACGGTATAGCTGAAAGAAAGAACAGAACCATCATGGAGATGGCATGCAGAATGTTGGCATCCAAGCATTTGCCAAATGAATATTGGCGTGAAGCAGTCGCAACTGATGTATACATTATGAACCGTTCTCCAACAAAGAATGTGAAGAAAAAAGTTCCCCAAGAAGCATGGCCATGTATGAATCATAGTGTTTCACATTTAAAAGTTTTTTGTTGTGTTGCATATGCTCATATTCCAGATGAGCTGAGAAGGAAGCTAGACAAGAAGGGACAAAAACGTATTTTTGTCATCTATTCTGAAGACATAAAAGCATACAAGTTGTATGATCCTATCGCAAGGAAAGTGATAACCAGTCGAGATGTTCAATTTGTCGAGAATGAATCATGGGATGGAACCGTCGACATAAATGTCAAGATTGTGTCGAATGTTGACAATGATGATATGGAAGAGGAAGCGGTTCAAATACCACATGTAAGTCAACCGGTCATAGCACCATCGACCCCCCTGACACCAAGACATGGTTCAGCATAAGGAACATCAACAGAAGTAGCTGCTCAAGCTACACTGACAAGTACACCAAGAGAACATCAAACTCCATCAAGCATTTCGTCGAGGTCGACATCGACAGAACCGGTGAAGACGAGAAGTCTGCAGGAGTTATATGAAGCTGGTACACCTAACTCATTCCCTCTCTTTGCATTATTTTCCCCTATATATGATCCACTAACATTTGAAGAAGCTGTTGAAGAAGAAGTATGGGCACATGCCATGGATGAAGAAATACAATGCATTGAGAAGAACCAGACATGGGAACTGGTTGATGTGCCAAAATACAATGATGTAATCAATGTCAAATGGATTTACAAGAGAAAGCAAGTTGCTGATGGGAATGTGCAAAATAACAAAGAAAGAATGGTAGCAAGAGGGTTCACATAGCAACTTGGCATCGACTTCAATGAAACATTTGCACCTGTTGCACGCATGGATACAGTCGGAACAGTTTTGGCCATTGCTGCACAAAACAAATGGCATGTTCGCTAAATGGATGTCAATTCGACATTCTTAAATGGCTATCTAGAAGAGGAAGTATATGTGGAACAACCACAAGGGTATGAAGTTCCAGGTCAAGGACATAAAGTGTACATGCTGGAAAAGGCATTATATGGTTTGAAGCAAGCTCCTAGAGCTTGGTACAGTCGGACTGATTCCTATCTCACTGAAAATGGATTTCGCAGAAGTGAAAGTGAACTGAATTTGTACACCAAAGTCAATGAGTAAGGTAAGATATTAATTGTCTACCTGTATGTAGATGATTTAATATTTACTGGGGATTTTGGCATAGCAGATTTTGAAGTAGTCATGGAAAGCTTATTTTAAATGAATGATCTGGGGCTTATGAAGGTTTTTTTGGGCATTAAAGTTCAACAGTCTGACAGTGGTATTTTTATATCACAGACAAAGTATGCAAGTGAATTTTTAAAAATATTTAACATGTCTAGTTGCAATATAGCCCCAACACAAGTAATAAAAGGTTTAAAATTGAGCAAGGATGATGAAGGATCCACTATAGATCCTACGCTGTTCAAAAGGATTGTTGGAAGCCTTATGTATTTGACAACAACATGACCAGACATTATGTATGGAGTAAGTTTGATTTCACGGTTCTTGGAGTCACCAAAATATTTACATTGGCAAGCAGGTAAAAGAATTCTGAGGTATGTAAGTGGCACAAAAAACCTTGGTATTATGTATTCAACCTCAGAAAATTTCAAACTCATTGGCTACACTGACAGTGACAATGGAGGCAGCATAGATGACAGGAAAAGAACATCTAGGTACACATTTCATTTTGGTACAGGTGTTGTTTCATGGGCTTCAAAGAAACAACCCATTGTAAATTTTGCAACGACAAGTGCTGCACGTCAAGCTGTCTGTATGAGGAGAGTCTTAAAAGACTTGTCACAGAACCATCAAGAACTGACAACCATATTCTGTGACAACAATTCAGCCATAACATTATCAAAGAATCACGTGTTTCACAACAAAACCAAGCACATCGACACAAGGTTTCATTTCATAACCATTGGCAAAGGACACATTCCAGTATCTGCGTAGTTATCTTGGAATGACAAGTTCTCCACAATGAAATCTCTCATAAACAGAGCATGTATAAGCTTTGGAACATTTTTGTAATTTAAAAAAAAAAAACCCCATCTGCTCATTATTAAGGGGGAGTGTTGGAAAAAGTAATTACTTGCAGATCCGTACCTGACTCTCAGCCGACTCTGTCAGAGTATGTACCAGTTAAGATCTTGTCAGTCAGTCTGAAAAGAGGGAAGAGTCCACGATTCGGCAATGTAAACCAGTCGAATTTATTTCTGAAGCTAAGTTGTTAGGTAGATAGTTATTACAATCTTTAATGGTGAGTCAGTCGACCCATGTAGAAGCAATCTTTAGGCTGCCTATAAATAGAAGAAGCAAATTGTAAAATAGGTTAGAGACACATCAGACATAATAGAGAGACTGAGGAACTCAAGGTGAGAAATAGAAGTTGAAGCTCAAGCTTCTGTGTAAGTGATTCAGTCGAAGAGCTAAAGCTCTGTAAAAGGACAAGTCTGGACCGACAATTTTGTAATACTTTGTTATTTCCGCATAAGTTATATGTATGAAATAGTTTATGGTTGAATGTGTTTATTTGGCCGCACAATATTTCCAGATTTACTTATGTAAATGTCTTTTACCATTACAGTTCAGTGAAAGAACAAGAACCCATAAATTTCTCATTGTGTGAAAGTTCCAGGGTTTTACGGCACATTGGTCGACTCAAGTCTTCCTACATATTTGGGCATATGTTTTATAAGTTATTTGGAATTGTTAATGTGTCTATTTTACTCTATCTTACTCACATGTGAAAAGCATCTGTAATTTCTTAAGTCTCTTAGACTAAGAAAAATACTCTGTAGATTTCAACAAAAGTGAGCTGACTTGAAAGGTCGGTTGAGTAAGCCGACTTGAGAGGTCGAAGAGGTGAGCCGACTTGAGTGGTTGAAGTGGTGATCCGACTTGGAGGTTGAAGTCAGCCGAATTCGAAGTGACAAGTGGTTGAGGTAAAATCAGTCGGTAGAATCGACAAGTAAGTAGAATTAAATCAATTGAGTCAAAAGGCCGACCAAAGTTGATAGACTTGTCTAGTCAGGAGATAGAAAAGTTTCACCCGACAAGTGGAAAAAGAAAAAGAGGTCGGCATGAAAAAGTGAAAATTAATTTTAATATTAACTGAGTGGTAAACTCAAGTTTAGTTGGCTTGGTTTTGGCTAACTGGTATCAGAGCAAGGTGTAGGAAATAAATCTTGTCTTAAAAGGTGGAAATTAATTTTCTAAGGAAAGTTAATTAAAAAATTAAAAATTAAAAATGGCTTCCATATCTGGTTCATCACAAACTCCAATTTTTATAGGAAATAATTATGAATATTGTTCTTTAACTATGAAGGCTTTATTCATAGGTCAAGATGTCTGGGAGATAGCACAGCATGTTTATGCAGAACTAGCAGGCATGACAGCATATAACAATCTCACACAGGCTAAGAAATATGTCTTGAGAGAACATAGGAAGAAAGATGGAAAATCTCTGTTCTACATACGTCAAGCTATGCATGAGAGCATACTCCCAAGAATAGAAGCAAAAACTAATTCTAAGCAAGCATGGGATACATTGGAGACTGCCTATTAAGGTTTGGATAAGGTAAAGACATCCAAGCTACAGATTCTGAGAAAATATTTTGAATCTCTGTCCATGAAATATTTAGAGAATGTAGACATATTCTACACTAGAGTTGTTGGGTTGATAAACCAGCTGAAATATCATGGGGAAGCCATAGAATACTAAAGGTTTGTTGAAAAATTCTCAGAAGTCTTCCCCCAATATTTGAAAACTTGGTTGTGACCTTAGAAGAACAAACAGACATGACGACATTTACAATTGATGAGTTGCAAGCTTCACTCATCAATCATGAACACAGACTCAGCAGAACACAAAAATCATTGGAATGTGCATTTGTAGGACAGTCATCCATAAGCTGTGGTAGAGGCATGGGGAAAGACATCTTCAGAGGCAAAGGAAGAAGTTCTTCAAGAGAAGGAAGAGGTAGAAGTCCTGTAAATCTTGGTGGCAGAGAAGATAATCAGAACCTAAGTCATCCAAGTGGCCAGAGGTTTGATAAATAAAAAATTGAATGTCATTACTGTAACAAATTTGGTCATTATGCATATGAATGTAGGAAGAAACAATATGACCAAGGAAGGAAAATCCCAAATCAGTCGACCAACACTAGCACTTCGACAAGTGCAGTGTTAATGGCATCGACATATCCACTAGAATGCAATGTTGTTCAAGAAAGTCCACATTACATATGGTACTTAGATTCATGATATAGCAATCACATGACTGGTAATTTAAATTTGTTTTCCAGTCTAGATAATTCAGTTAAAACTGATGTTAAACTTGGAAATAATGTCCAAGTTACTGTCTTAGGAAAAGGCACTGTTGATATTCTTACCAAGCAGGGGGAGAGTAAATACATCCTTGATGTCTATCATGTCGAAGGTCTAAAACATAATTTGTTAAGTATTGAACAGTTGATACAAAAAGGACATAGAGTCTCCATGGAAGATGATCACTGTGTGATCAAAGACATGCATCCAAGCGACCAGGTGATAGCAAAAGTGCCAATGACAAGAAATCGTTAGTTTCCATTGAGAATAGTTCTCGACATGAAAGGGAAGACAAACACAGGAGCTTCATTCAAGGTAGAATGTGAAGAAACAGTCCAGCTCCTCGACAAGAAAGAAAATTGCAGCCATAATTTGCAAGCTGCATTTCAGACAGAAGTTCAAGATGAATCCTCGTTGTGGCATTTCAGATTTAGACATCTGAATTTTGGTGGCCTGAAGCTACTACACACAAAGAATATGGTGAAAGGATTACCATTGATCGACAGACCAGAGAAGGTTTGTGAAGGATGCATATTTGGAAAGAAGCACAAAGAGACATTTCCAGTCAGAAAATCATATAGAGCACGCACACCACTTGAAATTGTGCAATATGATATTTGTGGTCCAATGCAGACATCATCCATTGGTGGCTGAAAATATTTTCTAACTTTTATTGATGACTACTCAAGAAAAACATGGGTATGTTTTTTGAAACATAAATATGATGCATTTGGTTATTTTCAGCAGTTCAAGGCACTCGTGGAGAACCAGAGTGGTCACCACATCAAGATTTTAAGGACTGACAGAGGAGCTGAATATGTTTCAAATGAATTTATGAATTTTTGCAAGACCCATGGCATATAGAAACAATTCACTGCACGGTATACACCTCAGCAGAATGGTATAGCTGAAAGAAAGAACAGAACCATCATGGAGATGGCACGCAGCATGTTGGTAGCCAAGCATTTGCCAAATGAATATTGGGGTGAAGCAGTAGCAAATGCTTTATAGATTATGAATCATTGTCTGAAAAAGAGTGTGAAGAACAAAGTTCCCCAAGAAGCATGGACAGGTATGAATCATAGTGTTTCACATTTAAAAGTTTTTGTTGTGTTGCATATTCTCATATTCCAAATGAGCTGAGAAGGAAGCTAGACAAGAAGGGACAAAAATGTATTTTTGTCGGCTATTCTGAAGACACAAAAGCATACAAGTTGTATGATCCTGTCGCAAGGAAAGTGATAATCAGTTGAGATGATCAATTTGTCGAGAATGAATCATGGGATGGAACTGTCGGCATAAATGTCAATATTGTGTCGAATGTCGACAATGATGATATCGAAGAGGAAGTGGTTCAAATACCACATGTAAGTCAACCAGTCGCATCATCGTCGACCCCCATGACACCAAGAGACATGGTTCAGCACAAGGACCATCAACACAAGTAGCAGCTCAAGCTACACTGACAAGTACACCAAGAGGACAACAAACTCCATCAAGCATTTCATCAAGGTCGACATCGACAGAACCGGTGAAGAAAAGAAGTCTATGGGAGATATATGAAGATGGTACACCTAATTCATTCTCCTTATTTGCATTATTTTCCCCTATATATGATCCACTAACATTTGAAGAAGCTGTTGATGAAGAAGTATGGGCACAAGCCATGAATGAAGAAATAGAATGCATTGAGAAGAACAAGACATAGGAACTGGTTGATGTACCAAAAGACAAAGATGTAATCAGTGTCAAATGGATTTACAAGAGAAAGCAAGATGCTGATGGGAATGTGCAAAAGCACAAAGCAAGAATGGTAGCAAGATGGTTCACACAACAACCCGGCATCGACTTCAATGAAACGTTTGCATCTGTTGCACGCATGGATACGGTCAGAACATTTTTTGGCCATTGCTGTACAAAACAAATGGCATGTTCATTAAATGGATGTCAATTTGACATTCTAAAATGGCTATCTAGAAGAGGAAGTATATGTGGAACAGCCACAAGGGTATGAAGTTCCAGGTCAAGGACATAAAGTGTACAGGCTCAAAAAGGCATTATATGGTTTGAAGCAAGCTCCTAGAGCTTGGTACAGTCGGATTGATTCCTATCTCACTGAAAATGGATTTCACAGAAGTGAAAGTGAACCGACTTTGTACACCAAAGTCAATGAGCAAGGTAAGATATTAATTGTTTGCATGTATGTAGATGATTTAATATTTACTGGTGATTTTGGCATAGCATATTTTAAAGCAGTCATCGAAAGTTTATTTGAAATGACTGATCTGGGGCTTATGAAGTTTTTTCTAGGCATTGAAGTTCAACAGTCTAAAAGTGGTATTTTTATATCATAGACAAAGTATGCAAGTGAAGTTTTAAAAATATTTAACATGTCTAATTACAATGCATCCCCAACACTAGTAATAACAGGTTTAAAATTGAGAAAGGATGATGAAGGATCCACTGTAGATCCTACGCTGTCCAAAAGGCTTGCTGGCAGCCTTATGTATTTGACAATCACAAGACCATACATTATATATGGAGTAAGTCTGATCTCAAGGTCCATGGAGTCACCAAAAGATTCACATTGGCAAGCAGGTAAAAGAATTCTGAGATATGTAAGTGGCACAAAATACCTTGGTATTATGTATTCAACCTTAGAAAATTTTAAACTCATTGGCTACACTGACAGTGACAATGGAGGCAGCATAAATGATAGGAAAAGCACATCTGGGTACACATTTCATTTTGGTACAGGTGTTGTTTCATGGGCTTCAAATAAAGAACCCATTGTAACTTTGTCTTTAGCTGAAGCAGAGTATGTTGTAGCGACAAGTGATGCATGTCAAGCTTTTTGGATAAGGAGAGTCTTAAAAGACTTGTCACAGAACCATCAAGAACCGATAACCATATTCCGCGACAACAATTCAGCCATAGCATTATCAAAGAATCATGTGTTTCCCAAGAGAACCAAGCACATCGACACAAGATTTCATTTCATAAGAGAGTTGGTGAACAACAAAGAAATTTGTTTGGAATTTTCAGGTCTCAAGATAAACTTGTAGACATCTTTACGAAACCATTGGCAAAGGACACATTCCAGTATCTGCGTAGTTATCTTGGAATGACAAGTTCTCCACAATGAACTCTCTCATAAACAGAGCATGTATAAACTTTGAAACATTTTTGTAATTTTTTTTTTAGAAACCCCATCTACTCATAATTAAGGGGGAGTGTTGGAAAAAGTAATTAATCGTAGATTTGTACCTGACTCTTAGCTGACTCTGTCAGAGTCTGTACCAGTCAAGATCTTGTCGGTCAGTGTGACAAGAGGGAAGAGTCCACAATTTGGCAATGTAAACCAGTCGAATTTATTTCTGAAGCTAAGTTGTTAGGTAGATAGTTATTACAGTCTTTAATGGTGAGTCAGTTGACCCATGTAGAAGCAATCTTTAGGTTTCCTATAAAATAGAAGAAGCAAATTGTAAATTAGGTTAGAGACACAACAGAAATAACAGAGAGACCAAGGAACTCAAGGTGAGAAAAATAATTTGAAGCTCAATCTTTTGTGTAAGTTATTCAGTTGAAGAGCCGAAGCTCTGTAAAAGGACAAGTTTGGACCGACAAGTATGGACCAACAAGTCTTAGCCGACAAGTTTGTAATACTTTGTTATTTCCACATAGGTTATATATATGAAATAGTTTATGGTTGGATGTGTTTATTTGGCTGCACAATATTTCCATATTTACTTGTGTAAATGTCTTTTACTATTACAGTTGAGTGAAAGAACAAGAACCCATAAATTTCTCACTGTGTGAAAGTTCCAGTGTTTTACGGCACATTGGTCGACTCAAGTCTTCCTACATATTTGGGCATATGTTTTATAAGTTATTTGGATTTGTTAATGTGTCTATTTTACTCTATCTTAATCACATGTGAGAAGCATTTGTAATTTCTTAAGTCTCTTAGACTAAGAAAAATACTCTTTAGATTTTGACAAAAGTGAGCTAACTTGAAAGGTCGGTTGAGTAAGCCGACTTGAGAGGTCGAAGAGGTGAGCCGACTTGATTGGTCGAAGAGGTGAGCCGACTTGGAGGTCGAAGTCAGCCGACTTCGAAGCAACAAGTGGTTGAGGTAAAATCATTCGGTAGAATCAACAAGTAAGTCAAAGTAAATCAGTCGAGTCAAAAGACCAACTGAAGTTGATAGACTTGTCTAGTCGGGAGATAGACAAGTTTCACCTAACAAGTGGAAAAAGAAAAAGAGGTCAGCATTAAAAAGTGAAAATTAATTTCAATATTGACTAAGCGGTAAACTCAAGTTTAGTCGGCTTGGTTTTGGCTAACTGGTATCAGAGCAAGGTGTAGGAAAGAAATCTTTTCTTAAAAGGTGGAAATTAATTTTCTAAGGAAAGTTAATTTAAAAAACTAAAAATTAAAAATGGCTTCCACTTCTAGTTCATTGCAAACTCCAATTTTTACAGGAAAGAATTATGAATATTGGTCTTTAACTATGAGGGATTTATTCAGAGGTCAAGATGTCTGGTAGATAGTACAACATGGTTATGCAGAACTAGCAAACATGACAACATATAACAATCTCACAGAGGCTGAGAAAGATGTCTTGAGAGAACATAGGAAGAAAGATGGAAAATCTCTGTTCTACTTACATCAAGCTATGCATGAGAGCATACTCCCAAGAATAGCAGCAAAAACTAATGCTAAGCAAGCATGGGATACATTGGAGACAGCCTATCAAGGTTTGGATAAGGTAAAGACATCCAAGCTACAGATTCTGAGAAGAGATTTGAATCTCTATCCATGAAAGATTCAGAGAATGTAGACACATTCTACACTAGAGTTTGTGGGTTGATAAACCAACTGAAATATCATGTAGAATCCATAGAAGACCGAAGGGTTGTTGAAAATTTCTCAGAAGTCTTCCCCCAAAATTTGAAAACTTGGTTGTGACCTTAGAAAAAGACATAGACATGACAACATTTACCATTGATGAGTTGCAAGCTTCACCGATCAATCATGAAAACAGACACAGCAGAACAGAAACATCATTGGAAGGTGCATTTGTAGCACAGTCATCCATAAGCCATGGTAGAGGCAGGGGGAGAAACAACTTCAGAGGTAGAGGAAGAAGTTCTTCAAGAGGAGGACGAGGCAGAAGTCTCGTAAATGTCCGTGGCAGAGGAGATAATCAGACCCAAGTCATCCAAGTGGCCAGAGGTTTGATAAATAAAAAATTCAATGTCATTAGTGTAAGAAATTTGGTCATTATGCATATGAAAGCAGGAAGAAACAATATGACCAGGGAAGGCAAAGCCCAAATCGGTCGACCAACACCAGCACTTCGACAAGTGCAGTGTTAATGGCATCGACATCTCCACTTGAATGAAATCTTGTTCAAGAATTTCCACATGACATATGGTACATAGATTCAGGATGCAACAATCACATGACTGGTAATTTAAATTTGTTTTCTAGTGTAGATAATTCAGTTAAAACAGATGTTAAACTTGGAAATAATGTCCAAGTTACTGTCTTAGGAAAAGGCACTGTTGATATTCTAACCAAACAGGGGAAGAGTAAATACATCCTTGATGTCTATCATGTCGAAGGTCTAAAACATAATTTGTTAAGTATTGGACAATTGATACAAAAAGGCTATAAAGTCTACGTGGAAGATGATCATGGTGTTATCAAAGACAAGCGTCCAAGTGACTAGGTGATAGCAAAAGTGCCAATGAAAAGCAATTGTGTATTTCCATTGAGAATAGTTCCCGACATGAAAGGGAAGACAAACATAGGAGCTACATTCAAGGCAGAAAGTGAAGAAACAGTCGAGCTCCTTGACAAGAAAGAAAATTACAGCGCTAATTTGCAAGTTGCATTTCAGACAGAAGTTCAGGATGAATCCTAGTTGTGGCATTTCAGATTTGGACATCTGAATTTTTTTGGCCTGAAGCTACTGCACACAAAGAATATGGTGAAAGGATTACCATTGATCGATAGACCAGAGAAGGTTTGTGAAGGCTGCATTTTTGGCAAGCAGCACAGAGAGACATTTCCAGTCAAAAAGTCATATAGAGCACGCACACCACTTGAAATTGTGCAATCTGATATTTGTGGTCCAATACAGACATCATCCATTGGTGGCTGCAAATATTTTCTAAATTTTATTGATGACTACTCAAGAAAAACATGGGTATATTTTTTGAAAGATAAATATGATGCATTTAGTTATTTTCAGCAGTTCAAGGCACTCGTGGAGAACGAGAGTGGTCACCGCATCAAGATTTTAAGGACTGACAGAGGATATGAATATGTTTCAAATGAATTTCTGAATTTTTGCAAGACCTATGGCATACATAAACAATTCACTACACGGTATACACCTCAGTAGAATGGTATAACCGAATGAAAGAACATAACCATCATGGAGATGGCATGCAACATGTTGGAAGCCAAGCATTTTCCAAATGAATATTGGGGTGAAGAAGTCGCAATTGCCGTATACATTATGAACCATTGTTTGACAAAGAGTGTGAACAAAAAAGTTCCCCAAGAAGCATGGATAGGTATGAATCATGGTGTTTCACATTTAAAAGTTTTTTGTTGTGTTGCATATGCTCATATTCCAGATGAGCTGAGAAGGAAGCTAGACAAGAAGGGACAGAAATGTATTTTATTCGGCTATTCTGAAGACACAAAAGCATACAAGTTGTATGATCCTGTCGCAAGGAAAGTGATAATCAGTCAAGATGTTCAATTTGTCAAGAATGAATCATGGGATGGAACCGTCGACATAAATGTCAATATAGTGTCGAATGTCGACAATGATGATATGGAAGAGGAAGTGGTTCAAATACCACATGTAAGTCAACCAATCGTAGCACCGTCGACCCCCATGATACCAAGACATGGTTCAGCACAAGGACCATCGACACAAGTAGAAACTCAAGCTACACTGACAAGTACACCAAGAGGAAAACAAACTCCATCAAGCATTTTGTCAAGGTCGACATCGACAGAACTAGTGAAGACAAGAAGTCCACGGGAGATATATGAAGCTGGTACACCTAATTCATTCTCTATATTTGGATTATTTTCCCCTATATATGATCCACTAACATTTGAAGAAGCTGTTGAATAAGAATTATGGGCACAAGCCATGGATGAAGAAATAGAATGCATTGAGAAGAACCAGACATGGGAACTCGTTGATGTACCAAAAGACAAAGATGTAATCAGTGTCAAGTGGATTTACAAGACAAAGCAAGATGCTGATGGGAACGTGCAAAAGCACAAAGCAAGAATGGTAGCAAGAGGGTTCACACAACAACTCAACATCGACTTCAATGAAACGTTTGCATCTGTTGCATGCGTGGATACAGTCAGAACAGTTTTGGCCATTGCTGCACAAAAAAAATGGCATGTTCATTAAATGGATGTCAATTCGACATTCTTAAATGGCTATCTAGAAGAGGAAGTATATGTGGAACAAACACAAGGGTATGAAGTTCCAGGTCAAGGACATAAAGTGTACAAGCTGAAAAAGGTATTATATGGTTTGAGGCAAGCTCCTAGAGCTTTGTACAGCCAGATTGATTCCTATCTCACTGAAAATGGATTTTACAGAAGTGAAAGTGAACCGACTTTGTACACCAAATTCAATGAGCAAGGTAAGATATTAATTGTTTTCCTGTATGTAGATGATTTAATATTTACTGGTAATTTTGGCATAGCAGATTTTGAAGTTGTCATGGAAAGTTTATTTGAAATGACTGATCTGGGGCTTATGAAGTTTTTTCTAGGAATTGAAGTTCAACAGTCTTAAAGTTTTATTTTTATATCACAGAGAAAGTATGCAAGTGAATTTTTAGAATATTTAACATGTCTAATTGCAATACAACCCCAACATCAGTAATAACAGGTTTAAAATTGAGCAAGGATGATGAAGGATCCACTGTAGATCCTACGCTGTTCAAAAGGCTTGTTGGTAGCCTTATGTATTTGACAACGACAAGACCAGACATTATGTATGGAGTAAGTCTGATCTCAAGGTTCATGGAGTCACCAAAAGATTCACATTGGCAAGCTGGTAAAAGAATTCTAAGGTATGTAAGTGGCACAAAAGACCTTGGTATTATGTATTCAACCTTAGAAAATTTTAAACTCATTGGCTACACTGACAGTGACAATGGAGGCAACATAGATGATAGGAAAAGCACATCTGGGTACACATTTCATTTTGGTACATGTGTTGTTTCATGGGATTCAAGGAAACAACCCATTGTAACTTTGTCTTCAGCTGAAGTAGAGTATGCTACAACGACAAGTGCTACATGTCAAGCTATTTGGATGAGGAGAGTCTTAAAAGACTTGTCACAGAACCATCAAGAACCGACAACCATCTTCTGCGACAACAATTCAGCCATAGCATTATCAAAGAATCATGTGTTTCACAGGAGAATCAAGCACATCGATACAAGGTTTCATTTCATAAGAGAGTTGGTGAACAACAAAGAAATTTGTTTGGAATTTTGTAGGTTTGAAGATCAACTTGTAGACATATTTACGAAACCA
Organism: Pseudotsuga menziesii; assembly: GCA_001517045.1. Classification (NCBI taxonomy): domain Eukaryota; kingdom Viridiplantae; phylum Streptophyta; class Pinopsida; order Pinales; family Pinaceae; genus Pseudotsuga; species Pseudotsuga menziesii. The sequence goes on from LPNX010482703.1 coordinate 147,491, forward strand.
TTGGAAAAGGACACATTCTAGTATCTGCATAGTTATCTTGGAATAACAAGTTCTCCACAATGAACTCTGTCATAAATAGAGCATGTATAAGCTTTGAAACATTTTTGTAAATTTTGTTTTAAAAACCCCATCTGCTCATAATTAAGGGGCAGTGTTGGAAAAAGTAATTACTCATAGATCCGTACGTGGCTCTCAGCCGACTCTGTCAGATTCTGTACCAGTCAATATCTTGTCAGTAAGTCTGACGAGAGGGAAGATTCCATGATTCGACAATGTAAACCAGTCGAATTTATTTATGAAGCGAAGTTGTTAGGTAGATAGTTATTACAGTCTTTAATGGTGAGTCAGTCGACCCATGTAGAATCAATCTTCAGGTTGCCTATAAATAGAAGAAGCAAATTGTTAATTAGGTTAGAGACACAATAGACACAATAGAGAGACAGAGGAACTCAGGGTGAGAAATAGAAGTTGAAGCTCAAGCTTATGTGTAAGTTATTCAGTCAAAGAGTCGAATCTCTGTAAAAGGACAAGTCTGGACCGACAAGTTTGTAATACTTTGTTATTTCCGTATAAGTTATATATATGAAATAGTTTATGGTTGAATGTGTTTATTTGGCCACACAATATTTCCAGATTTAATTATGTAAATGTCTTTTACCATTACAGTTGAGTGAAAGAACAAGAACCCATAAATTTCTCATTGTGTGAAAGTTCCAAGGTTTTACGGCACATTGGTCGACTCAAGTCTTCCTACATATTTGGGAATATGTTTTATAAGTTATTTGGATTTGTTAATGTGTCTATTTTACTCTATCTTACTCACATGTGAAAAGCATTTGTAATTTCTTAAGTCTCTTAGACTAAGAAAAATACTCTGTAGATTTCGACCAAAGTGAGCCGACTTGAAAGGTCGGTTGAGTAAGTTGACTTGAGAGGTTGAAGAGGTGAGACGACTTGAGTGGTTGAATAGGTGAGCTAACTTGGAGGTCGAAGTCAGTTGACTTCAAAGTGACAAGTGGTCGAGGTAAAATCAGTCGGTAGAACCAACATGTAAGTCAAAGTAAAGCAGTCGAGTCAAAAGGCCGACCAAAGTTGATAGACTTGTCTAGTCGAGAGATAGACAAGTTTCACTCGACAAGTGGAAAAAGAAAAAGAGGTCGGCATGAAAAAGTGAAAATTAATTTTAATATTGACTGAGCGGTAAACTCAAGTTTAGTCGGCTTGGTTTTGGCTAACATTGGATTCACATGACGCATGAATCAAAATAGTGTTGATGTGGGAATATTTGAACCATTTAAAAATAGAGAGAAAACTTTATGCGGAACACAATTTGTATTTTATTGGTCAGTATATAAATATTTACATATTGATGGTTGAGTTAAGAAACAGTTTAAAAATGTTAATATCTGGGGTTACATTTTTTTTAAAATCAAGAATGTCTAGATTTTTGCATTGAAACTCAAAAATATTTTTTCTTGAAGGTTTGATGAATAATTTTTCCTGAAGGTTTGACAAGTTTAAGAATGAGGTGAAATCAAGTGTTTATGTGTTTTAATTTATGGTGAAACACATTATTATTTGACAAGGAAATAGCAAAGTTGTTATCAAAGAAAATTGAAGTAGGCTTTGTTTTTTATCCAAACCACATGGCATGTTGTTGTACCTTGTACTAGGTATTCAACTTCTACACAAGATATGGAAAATATGGTATGGAAACTATGGGTTGATTCTTGAATTCCAATGAAATCAAATTCTTGCCAAAAATGAAAGCACATCGAGATGTGTTTCTTCTATCCTCAGTGTTGCTTACAAAGTAATTGTTTATGTAACCTATGAGCATATTGTTTTCTAAAGGTCATTGTTTATGTATACTATGAGCATATTGTGTTCTATCTGTACCAAAAAACGTAAAGTGGTTGTACCTACAACCTTGAAATACTCTTTCCAACTTTCAAATGTGAATCTTTAGGTGATTCCATAAACACTGAAATTAAACTTGGTGCATAATCTATATCATCTATATCAGGTCTAGTAGTAGTAAGATAAATAAGAATTCCAACAAGTTGTTTATACAATGTGGAATTAATTGTTGATCCAACATCTTCCTTGCTTGACTTAGTTCCAAATGCAATACGAGTGTCTGCTCGTTTACACTTTTCCATCTTAAAAAATTTCAATATCAATAGCATACTTATGTTGACTAATAAAAATACCATGATCAGATTATTCCACTTAAATGTGTGGGAAATACTTCATTAATCCAAGATCGGTCATTTCAAACTCATTTTCATTGCTGCTTTAAATTCATCTAACATCATGTTCCTTGTATAGATCATGCCATCAACATAAAGACATAAGATAAGAATTTTACCTTGTTCATTTTCCTTGATATGGTATAAAGTAGGCTCAATATTGCTTCTGTTGAAACCATCATTGAGTAAATAATGATCAATTCTATTGTACCAAGCTCTTGGATCTTTCTTGAAATCATACAATGCTTTCTTCAATTTGTACACTTTATGTTCTTGTCCTTTGACTTCAAACCGAGGCGGTTGATGCACATATAATTCTTCACTTAACACTCCATTTAGGAAAGCACGATTTACGTCCATTTGATAAATAATCCTTTTGTTTTGTGCTACAATGACCAATAAAAAATGAAAAGTATCCAATCTTGCTACATGTGCAAAAGTATCACCATAATCTACGTCAGGTTGTTGTGAAAAACCTTTGGCAACTAACCTTGCTTTGTGTTTCTTGATCTCACCTTTTTCATTCAATTAGATTTTATAAACCCATTTAATACTGATGGTATTTTTATCTATTGGAAGATCAATCAAATCACATGTTTTGTTTCTTTCTATAGCATCAATTTAATTATTTATTGGAGATTTATTTCGGATTCTTGGAAAAGACAAGGAGGAGATCTAGAGTCTTGGTTTTGCAAGGTGTTGAATTATAGAAAAGGTAACATTATACTTATTTCTACTATTTTAATATAGATTTGACATCTTTCTCTTCCCAAAATCTGAGTTAATTTCTTGTTTGATATAGAAATTAACATTTTATATTAAAAATTGATACATAGATTCAATTTCTTTTTCTTCTTTCAATTTATCAATAATCTTTATTATTGTCAAAAGTGTTTGAAGAAGGTTGTCATTGTCAATTTTGAAACTCAAATATTGGGAAATTTGGAATAGATTTTAAGTAGAGAAAGAAGTTGCCTGGATAAACTCTCATAAACAAGATGCATAAAATCCTCTCTCCTTAATCTCTTTTAACATGAATCTGATTGGTCTAAATGTGTTTCATGTGCATGATTATGAGTCTTGTCTATTGATAGAGTCATTTAGGTCAATCTATTTCTACCTAGTATGTTGGTGACCTCACCACAGTCATAGGATAGATTTCCGTACAATACCCTTGTAGTTATTTCCTACACAAACAACAACATAGACAAACTCAAACACAAGGGAAAGGACTCAATTGGTAATGAACTAAACACACACAAGTGGATAACACACCATTAAAATTGAACATGAAATTATTAATTTTAAAACAAGATCAAGAATCCTTCTCACTTTATTCAAATCAAATTTATAGAATTTACAAACAGGACCTCAAAGTGTCTCCTTCATTACTCAATTTACAACTAGGTTCTCAAACCTTTCCACCTCTCATCACTCAAATTCTCATACTATTGGTATACGTCTCATCTAGGACTTACAATCACCTTACTTGATTAATCATGGAAATCAATGTTTTTACCTTTTCTTGGTGATCAATTATGCTCATGCATAGCCTCCTTCTTCCACAATATTTTCACTCTGCTCCTTAGGGTATACTCTTATGTCCTTCTTTCTTATATGTGTGTGTGTTTGTTTCAATCCTCTATCTTTCAAGAAATTGGGATATCCAATGAACTTCCCCGCCACATAGTGAGGTATGTGGGGAGGCCAAAAATTTCTTGAACAAGGGGGGTTCAATTAAGAGCTACACATGTCACTTACAGGGAATTGAACCTAGTTGGGAAGTTTATTAATTAATACTCCCAAACACCCAAGCTACATTCATTGGGATCCTTGTTTCTTATACTATTCTCTTCTCTTTCCTTCTCTTGTTTCCTCTCTAAGACTCTGATCTAATTATTCTCCCTTATCTTCGATAGCCTTCTACAACTTATTTATCTCTATATATTCCCTTTTATTCTTTCTATTCTATATATTCTATCCTTTATATCTCTTCCTATGTTCTTCTTTCCTCTGTCTTCTTCCCCTTAAGTTTTTCTTCTTCTCTTGTTCTTGAACTCTTTCCCTACTTCGTTCCTTCTCCACTAGTTCATTGAATTTTTACCCTCCATTCCTCTTCCTTGAATTACTCTCTAAGTTAATAAAATTAATAGGGATTAATGACATGATCTTTGACCTTCAAGAAAACTATACCATGAGCATATGAATGATGACCTCCTATATATTTAAAAAATAGTCATACAAACCAAATTTAAACATTATTAATTAACTCCACAAAAAATTCATTCCATCACTTACTCCCTTGGAAGTGTTTTTTAATGATGTCACCTCCAATGGAAACTTGGTCAAGAATCAATCCTATCCATTGGTGATAATCAAGTCGAATAACTTTGGATCCTTTTAAATTTCACTAAACAAACAAGTGGTGAGATAAACATGAGATCTAAGCCATTAGAGCATGTTACACTTTTTCACAAATGATCTAGTCCATTCACACTCCTACATCCCACACATGTGGAATCATCATAACTTTCGTGTTGACTCAATTTTATTGGGGAACACCCCCCACGCATGGTTAGATCTAATCAAGGACAATCCCTATGAATGGTCACGATTATCTCTCATTAATTCTATGCAAACATACATGATTGCATTGAATTGTTAGGATTTATAATCCTCCCTTGTCCAAACTGTCTATTAGGTTATATTTTCCTAACTTAGGAGTCATTTAGTTATTATGGAGTCCACTAGTACCATTGGGTCCACGTTTCCTAATGGGGTCACATGTACCAGTCACGAGAGTATGGGGAGCACCAATATAGGCTAACTAGAACTGACTGCACCTTCATGCATTAGTTTAGGAGCCTCCTAGACCAATCCCTACATTTTAGGAGCCACTGGGAGTGTTGGAACCAACCTAAATTCAGTTGTTGGTAGTTGGTAACTAATCAAGATTATTTATGCTTCATTTATATTCAATGAGATATCCTCCAATTTAGTTAGCACCAGTTATGCATGGTTGCATGTGGGGAGACATCAGTTCTCACCTACTTTTCACCTACCATTGTAGTTAGATTGGTTTGATTGATTGTAACTGATTAAGAGACTGTATTATACATCTGGAGTTAGTCTGTTGAACTTTGATAGTGATTTAAACACTTCTAGTTAGCCATGCAGTCAGTCTTGAGTTGGTAGATTCAAATTCATCTCTCATGATTCAAATTCTCCTTTATGTAACACTGTTGTAAAATACTGGGATTAATGAATTTTATATTGTAATTATACTAAGCAATTATTGTTTGTTTCCTATGAGATTTGTTTTGTTCGATGGGTCTTATTAATTCCTTTTGACTGAAAATAATTAAGAATATAATAGCACTCATTGCTTGAAGATCAATGGCATATTAATTCTAACATGATATCAGAAACTCCTCAGGAAAGGTTCAAGCCTATCTCCTCTCCCTTGTACACCAGAAGCAGCTAGGTTTCCATAGAAGTCCTGCAAAGAGTGCCTTTCTTCCTCTAAATTTATTCGAAGTGGAGGTGTGGGCATGACGGACATTGAGAAGGTGTACATGTCGAGAGGGAAGGCTTGATTCTAACATAGTGCGAATCGGTTTTGTTTTTGCAGTGAATTCCTATAGGTGCTATGTAGCTTGATTGAAGATATTGTCTGGTCGAAAGGAGAATTGATGGACTCTCAAACTTCCACACCCTAGATCCTAACACCTTTCAATTATGTTTATTGGAGGGCAGGTATGCAGGTTTCCATGCAGAACAAGGGCTTGTTCAGGATGATAATGGGAAGGGAGGATGAACCCCATCATCCAGCCGAGAAAAACAAGTTTCAGAACCACTTAGATGAATATTTTGGATTTCTATGTACTCACTTCTCTGGAGACCTCCTCTTTCACCTTGATGGTTTGAGGACTCCCAAAGAATCTTTGAAGAATCTTGAAGTCTTGTTTGGAAATCCATGAGCTTCGGGGACACTTTTTGGAGAACGAGTTGATATCCTTACAACCCAGTAGTTTTGAGACCATACAACAATTCTTTACAAAATTCAAGTCTCTTTAACTTTAATGCAGACATTGAAGAATAGAAAGAAAGGATGAGCAACACGTGCTGTCCATGCTCAACAAACTAGCTACTAAGTATTCTGTATTTGTCTCTATATTCCATTCCGAAAGATATTCCATTCCTAATTGGAAGATGCACTCACTTGATAGCTTTGTCAAGTCCTTAATACAGATAAGTTGTTCCATATGGGAGTCCTCCAAAATTCCAAAAACCAAGCTCTCCTACCGATAGAATCTACCAAACCGCAATCTAAATGGAGGAATAAGGGGAAGGATCCTAAAGCATATGATTTGAATTCTAAAGAGAGTCAGAAGACATCTAAAGGAGCTTCAGGCTCCAATAAGAAGAAAATGTTTGAAAATCAATTTTGTCCCTATTATATGAGGGGTGTTCATCCTGAAGACTAGAGTATGAAAAAACATATCGACCAAATGTCAGCTCTCCTCAAGCAGAACAACATAGCTCTTCCACAAATATCAAATAATTCTTATGATGGACTATCAACAGATGATCATGAAAGGTGGCATTCCTTGAAAGTTGGCCTCTCTCACTCGACAACCTATTTGATTGATTATGGAGCATCCAATCACATGGTTGCCTCCAAGGGTTCCTTCTCCATTCTCAACTTCACAGGAGGGACTACTATGCATATGGGTGATGAATCCCAAATTCTAGCAACAATAGGAGGCCCCATTAAAATCCAACATGGTGAGTTCAGAAATGTCTTATATGTTACATCTCTTGCAACTAATTTGGTGTCTGTATATCAGATGACTCACACTGTCACCAAAGCAAGTGGTATTTGGCCCTGACTTAGTAGATATCACAAAAAATATATTGGGAAGGATATAGAAAAAGGAATTGCATATCATTCCTCCAAGGCATATGTCTTCTCTCATTTCATTCCATTCTCAGATCCAGTACAACCACAGCTTCTATTCGAAGCTAATAAAGGTATCAAAACTCCTTTACTCCCTTTTGTAGATACAAATTTATTGTCTAACATTACATATTCAGATTCATAAGAAGAGGAAGACTATCCTGATTCATATATTGAGATTACACCTCGAATAGATCTAGATCTAGATCCAGCATCTACCTCTTTTCAACAGCCTAAATGGGCTTACCATCTCATAGAAGCAGCTGGAAATGGTGTTGGGGATCCAAATGACAAGAGAAGAATGAGGTCCCAGTGGCATAAAGAGAATGTTGCACTGTCCCACACAGATCCACTTCTTCCTGGGAGGTGCTTCATGATGTTGGGGTCAGATCCTTAAACATTCAAGGAATATTTCCATGATCCTAGATGGTAGGAAACTATGGATGAGTAATTTGATTCACTACATGACAATAAAACCTAGGAACTTATCTCCTTACCCCCATGGAGGAAACTCTTTCAGCGCAAATGGGTCTACACGACCAATATAGCCTCCAATGGAACCACAACCAAGTACAAGGCTTAGTTGGTGGCCAAAGGATACTCTTAGGTTCAAGGATTGGAATGCAATGAGACATTCACTCCAGTAGCTGTAATAGATTCCATCAGGATTTTATTTGCAATTGTAGCTTCCAACAGATGGGAGGTACATCACATGCATGTGAAAGTGCCTTCCTCCATGGTGATTTGAAGGAAGAGATATCAATGAAACAACCTGAGGGTTTTATTGATGATCCTTCATTAGTTTGAAAACTAAGGAAATCACTGTATGGACTCAAACAAGCCCCAAGGGCATGGTACTCCAACATGGATTCCTTCCTTGTCTCACAGAAGTTTGAAATATGAAAATCACATTGCAATGTTTAAATGCAGAAGAAAGAGGTATTGTTGCTATTTATTGTTCTTTATGTGGATGACTTGCTCATTACTAGAAGATCTGTTGCTTGATTCAGAAGCATCAAGTCATCCCTGAACAAAGCATTCGCTATGACTGATCTAGGACTGTTAAAACAATTCATTGGTCTCGAAGTAAGTCAAAATACTTTGGGAATCATGATCTCACAGTCTAGATACTCATTAGACATGCTTAGGAGATTCCACATGGAAGACTGCAAGGCAGCCCCTTGTCCTTTCCTATCTGGCATTAGGATATAGGAAGGTGGCTCTACACCTTTGGTAGACAACAATATTTGCAGATAGCTCATTGGGAGCCTTCTATATCTCACACATTCAAGACCAGACATATCCTATGATGTGAGTGTTGATGCTAGGTACATGCAGGAGCAACATGAGCTACATTGGAAGGCATCAAAGAGGATATTGCACTATGTGTAGGGTACTAGATATTATGGGATACACTATGCAGCTGGTGCACAGCTTGATATCATAGTCTTCACAGATTTAAATTGGGAAGGAGATGGGAATGATAGGAAATCCACTTTAGGATTTTTGTTTATGGTCGAATCTGGGCCAATTTGTTGGTCCAAAAAGAAGCAAGAAACACTTGCACTCTCTTCAGTAGGGGCAGAGAATCATGGAGATTTGAATGCAGGCATTCAGTAATTTTGGCTACATGGAATCTTGACAGAATTTAGGGTTCACACTTCACCTTTAGTGAAAATTTATTGTGACAGCCATAGCAGCATCAAAATTTCTAGTGATCTAGTTCAGAAGGAAAAAACAAAGCACATTGAGGTTCACGTGCACTATATTCAGGAACTAGTGCATGGAAAAATGATCATATTGCATTACCATCCTATAGAATATCATATTGCAGACATTTTCTCCTATTCTTTTAATGAAAAGAGATTTTCCTTTTTCATGTCTCTTTTAGGTATTAAGGCTTGATTCATTGTTCCCATTCCTGCTTTTTTTGGGGGGGGGGGGGGGGGTGTTCCCATGAGGTTTTCCCCTATTTCCTCAGTTTATAAAGAATTTTTTATTATCTTTTATATTGTATATGGGTGACCTTTTACCTTGTTTCCAGATCCCATAGTTTCTAAGGTAGGATTCATGGGGGGTGTTAGGACTTATAATCCTCCCTTGTCCAAACTATCTATTAGATTATATTTTCCTAACTTATGAGTCATTTAGTTATTATTGGGTCCACTAGTACCATTGAGTCCACTTTGCTTAATGGGGCCACATGTACCTATCACTAGAGTGTGGGAAACATTGATAGAGGATAAATGGAAATGACTGCACCTTCATGCATCAGTTTAGGCGCCTCGTAGACCAATCCCTACATTTAAGGAGCCACTGGGAGTGTGGGAACCAACCTGCTTCAATTGTTGGAAGTTGGTAACTAGTCAATCTTAGTTATGCTTCCGTTACATTCAGTTATATATCCTCTATTTTATTTAGTGGCATTTATGCATGGCTGGATAGTCACCTACTTCTCACCTACCACTACAGTTAGACTAGTTTTATTGATTGTAACTGATTGAGAGACTGGATTAGACATATGTAGTTAGCATGTTGAACTCCGATAGTGATTTATACACTTCTAGTTATCCATGCAGTATGTATTGAGTTGGTATATTTGAATTCATCTCTCATGATTCAAATTCTCGTTTATGTAGCAGTGTTGTATACTACTAGGATTGATGAAGTTTATATTGTAAATATACTGAGCAATTCTTGTTTGTTTCCTGTGAGATTTGTTTTGTTCAATGGGTATTAGTCATTCCTTTTCACTTCAAATAATTAAGAATCTAATACCACTAATTGCTTGAATGCCAATGGCATATTAATTCTAACACGAATTCACTTGCTTCATGACTCATCCTTCTCCAAATACTTCAAACCAGTATCTAGACTATAATTGACTAGGAAAGGAAAAACCTCCCTGAATTCTTGTTGGAGATCATCTTCCAAATTATTAAATATGATCAAGGATTTAATATAATTGATATTCATCATAGTGTCTCTACAACATAGTTGCAAGGATTCTTGAAGCCTTTTCCCTTCAAACAAAGAATTTGTAGTAAAGAGTAAGACATCATCTAAAAATAAGATTTGGGTGAGTAAGTCATCACCCTCAAAATTAATCCCCTTTATAGAATTTGATCTCTTGGCCACCTCCATATCTTACTTAAAACCTTTAACCAACAATACAAACAAATAAGGAAAAATGGGGCAACCATATCTTAAACCCATAGTTGGTTAGAAAAAATAACAAGTAGATTCATTAATAAAAACAACAAAAGAGACAGAGGACATACATCCCATAATCCAATTAATGACATTCAAATTCAAACTTGTGTTAATTAGTAAAATCCTTAGATATAGTTATCTAGTCCTATCATAAGATTTAGATGTATTGAATTTGACCACTATTTAATGCATCCCATTAGTTATTATTATGTGTATAACTTCTTACATATAGATTATGGATTCATGAATTTTTCTCCCCTCTAAAACCCCATGACTACTCAAGAGAGAATTGGAACAATATGCCATGATAGTTTGTCACACATATGAATCTTTTGGAGATAGATATATGACATCCAATAGTTGACTAGGATATACAACCAAGTTGTTGACTAGTTGGTTGACTAAAATGTCAATTAGGCTCTCATCTAGTGAGACTCACAAATGAAGAAAGAATTTGAATAGCAAATTGACTAGTTAAGAATTTGGAACATGAGTCATAAACTATGGTACAAATATGGAATAATTCAAGCAATTCATTATGTGCTATGACCAAAGTATATGGACACAGTCTTCCTCACTTCAAGGGATTTGGTTACATATTGGAGCTATAAAAGGATGATTCTATGGATCGAATTATATAGTGAATTATGTAAGTGAACAATGCATTTCAATGTATTTTCAATTCTGATAGGATGTGATTAAGTATTGAAATCAAGTCTATAGACACCACCTCTTCTTGGAATAATTAAGTTTTTGATATCTAATGTTTCTAATTCCTTGGTTTTTAATGTAGTATCATAGTTATTGGTTGGAGGAATATCTTGATGTCTACAAGTATTTTTCAGGTGTATAATAGACATTCTCTATTGAATTATATGTGTGTGTGTGCATGCATGCGTGCGCATGTGTGTGTGTGTGTGAATGACTCTATGTTTCTACTTAGACCCTTCCCAAGACTCAATTGGTTCCATTGACTAGTCCCTAGTCCCAATTGGTTCCTTGGTTAGATATATCGACTCAGACTGCATTGTGGATTAGTCGAACCATTGACTCAGTCGTTGTTGTAGATCTCAATCGATCCATCGACTCAATCGAATCACACAACCTTATGGAAATTTTGTGCATCATACATGCCTAGTGGAATTGATGACCCATACACATGTCAAATGGCATTTTGAATAGTAAAAAAACATAAGGAATATACCATCCATGTGGAAATGATGTCTCTTCATCTTCTTCTATCCCACAAATGGGAAAAAGATGGTTGGTCTCCTTAATTAATTATGATTGTTTCTTTGTAATTGAAACACAATAGGTAGACACCTAAGATTCACTCAAATTGTATAAATACTTGTAATATTGAATATGAAAAAGTTGGCTAATATAGTGGCTACTATACCAGTTCCTCGTCCTTGATTGCACTAAGACAAGTCCCAGAAGAGAAGGATCGATTGGTTCCTATTGGTTCCTTCATTTGACCTCTATACATGTAACCATTTTATCGAAACATGTGATATTTTTCATATAGACTTAAGAGACCAACATCATATAGATGAATGCTCAATAGAATCAGAGAAGGAGGAGGATCAGGTTTTTGATCTCCTTGTTGGTTTTACCTTTTTACCTTTTTGGGGCATCTATATTGAGGAAGATTTTGCTGGGTTTTTCCCTTTAGGGTTTTCCCAAGATAAATCTGTGTTGTTCTTGTGATACTGTTTCTTTCAGTGATCCTGTTTATATGCTTTTGTTATGAAAAATGAAATGATATACTGATGTCTTAGCTAAGCATATGAAAATTCAACATGGTATCAGAGCCAACCTGAATAGGACATCTTTCACAATCTATAGAAGCTAAGGCTTCTTAATTTTTGGTTCTCTCTCCACAATAAATCAGAAAAAGAAGGCTAGGCTGACTCTCCATTGAAGGGTGCATCTTTCTGTCAAAGCAGAATTCGATTCCGAGCATTTTCAGTTTTCGGTGCGGGAAATTAGGGCTTCTTACTGAAGAGGAATTTTTGAGTGATCCTGGAATAGGATTTATCTCCTCATCAAAATCAAATTTTAGATACCTAGATCAAGATTTTTTGTTGGGTAAAACTCCAGGAAAGTCAAACCCTAGTTTGACCCCAAGCTAGAAAAATGCTAAATACTAAAACCGTTACATTTTGGTACATTCACTATATACCACGATTGGCGAAGGCTCAAGAGCTGAAAATTTCATAGGCCGAAGATAAACTCCTGATGTACGCTGTGTCCAGAATTCCTCCTCAGATTCACTATATTCTGGGAGATATGCTTCGTCAAGGTTAGGGTTCCAGCCTCCTCCAGAATTCATCCCTAAACAAGACACCTGGGGACAATTGCTATAGTGTGGGATACAGAGGTCCAAATTAAATTCTTGAATATTTTCTAGGAAGAGCATGGACTCTAGTTTCTATTTTCCTAATTTCAGAACCAGAAGATGAAACAGTGACATGTGGTAGGCTGTACAACTTCACTGTTCTGAACAGTCCTGAAACATGTCACCTTGGGAAAATGATCATAAATGCCAATTGGTGAAACCAATTCTGATGAAACCTGTGGTGTTGGATCAGGGACATGCGATTTACCTCAGTGAGAAATTTCAAACACATAGGAGCTGTAGTTTCAGAGATATAACAGAAGCAGTGACAGGCATTTCTGCGGAAGAAATTGGAAAACTAGGGCTTCCTATTCCGAGAGATTTCCTCCACTGTTTTTACAAAAGGAGTACATTGGACAGCTCCATTTGAAGAGATATATATTTCTATCCAATCAGATCTAAAATATTCCAAGTTTTTAAAATTAGGGTTTCTCTGACAAACCCTAGATCAGCCAGCTCTGAAAGCAGGATGGACACCTCAAATCGGTAAGATCTAATCTTTTGCTATTTGAATTTGAGGTTCTCATTTCAAAGTAAATGATCACATCAGCTTGTTGATAAGCTTGGTGAAGTTGAAAACTTCCAAGCATGGAAGTATTTGATCTCTCTGAAGAAAATGAATTGGACACCTACATGAGTAGAGAGGCCCCAGTTCCATACGGAGATGAGGCTCAAAGCCTTACACAATAAGAACTTGATCAAGGACAAGAAGATCATTATTGATTCAATCACGGATCAACTTGTACCACAAGTGTCTTCCCTAAAGACACCGAAGATATTTGATTCCTTGATCAAACTATTTGAATATAAGAACATAAATCAGAAGATGGATTTAAGAAAACAGTTGAAGAATGTGAAGATCCAAAATGCAGAACATCTTGAAGTAGTAGAAGAAGCGGAGAATGCAGAAGTGGTGATAGCCACCTTGAATGGTCTCCCAGGATCATGGGATTCATTCATGTGAAGAATGTATGCCAGAAGGAAGTGATTACTTTTAGTTGACTTCAAGAAGAAGAAGAAGCTCAACTCAAAAGAAGAGAAGAAGAAGATGGGAGCAATTGAAGATCAAGCTCTCACCATTCAAGGAAGATCCCTCAAGCGATGAGGAATGTGAAGAACTCAATTCTTGAAGAACCTCTTATCCATCTTATCATTTAAATAAGAAATGATGATGTCATGAATGAAGAATATGATGAAGGAGAATGATCAAGATGGAGTTTACCCATGAAAAAAATAAAAGATTAGTATTCAATTGTCACTTCATGATATTGTTTTGTTATACATTTGATTATATTCAGTTGATGTGTTATGCATGATAGATTGTTTGCATTAATGACTGTATACTACTAATATGCATGTGATGGGTAAGTAGCTCATGGTGCTCTCCATTGCTACTTATCTAGAATGAAGCCGCCTTTATGACATATTGGATTAGTGCACAATCTCAATAATGTCATGATAGAGATGGAAGGCATCTAGAAAGTTTATGTGAGATATGGATGAATGTTGTATTGAATAAACAGTTGCATGATGCATAAGAATTTGTCATTATGCATATGTTTTACAAAATAGTTCTAACCATGCATCTGGTGCATTTGAATTGTAGGGAAGGTCCTGTACAACCTCCTACAAGAAGAATGAGACTTGTTCTGAAGAACAAGTGATGAAAATTCAAGATTCACTGCAATAAAATATGAAGCTCCCAGGGTCAAAGACACCCCGACGAAAGAAAGAGCTTCAGAGAGCGGTAGATCCACCTTGAAGGATGAAGACCACCATGGGTATGAGAGATAACTCAAGATGAAGAAAACAATGCGATGAAAGAAGCTATGATCAAAGAATAACAGTTGATCATGGGGAATGATGTATACGATATGATTTTGAGACATAAAGGGAAGTACATAGTATCCCCCATATGGATCCACAAGAACAAGTGTACAAAGTAAGGTTTGTGATTTGCCACAAAAAGAATAGACTATGGCATGACATACTCTATTGACCAGTATATATCAAGCATAGAACCACCTGTACAGAATGAAGAGGGAAGATGATACTCCACTTCAGGGGG
>LPNX010482703.1:166602-203838 GCA_001517045.1 Pseudotsuga menziesii
CGGAAATAAAATTTCTAAATATAATGTTTTTAATATGTTTTTTACAAATAATTTGTATATTTTTTCTCGACTTTATGTGAGTCGTCACTTTTCGATAACTAATATGAAATATGATCATTTTTAGAGAAAAATTCTCTCAAAATTCATTGAAAATGGTTTTAAATGTCTTTATTTTCTGGAATTATTTACAATTTTGTCAATAAAAATGCCTTATTTTGTACATAAAAATGTCTTATTTTATAGAAAAAATCGTAAAATGTATATGTTTTTCATTATAAATTGCTTAAAAATGTATGTTATTTTGTTAAATTTCAAAAAACACACTTGAAAATAGAAATTAAAAATATTTTACAACAAAGATAATTCAAAGGCCCCAAAAAATGTCTGAAAATGAAAATGTGTGATACTGGCATCAACCATTTTTGAAACGGGGGTAAAAATAGCTACTAAAATTAGGAGAGAGAAAAACGAGAACTGTGTCGAGTTCTCATTTCATAGTATAAGTGGTTTGTGGTATCTTCCAAATGGATTTGCAAGATAAAATATGTTGATGATAGAAGTAAGGAAAGATTTGTGGCTAGAGGTTTCTATCAGAAAGAGGGAATTAATTCTGAACAGACACTTACTCCAAGAAGTAAGGTACACTTCCTTTAGAACTATCATGGTAGCTTCTTCCATGATGAAGTAAAGACAAGCCTTCCTTAATGGAATGATTGAGGAAGAGTTTTACATCGAATATTCACAAGGATTTGAAGTTGAAGATAGATGGACTCACAAATTCAAGTTGACGAAGGCCCTCTATGGCCTGAAGCAAGCTCTCAGAGCTTGGTATGGAAGAATAGATAGTTTCTTGATGAGCATGGGCTTTGCCAAGAGTAAAGTCGATCCTAACCTTTACTACAGGGTTGTAGAAGATGAACCTGTCATCCTTTTATTATATGTGGATGACTTATTCTTGACACGGAATGAGAAATAGATCATGGAAAGCAAGAAGAAATTAGCAGAAGAATTTGAGATGAAAGACCTTGGGTTAATGCATTATTTCATAGGTCTGGAAGTATGGCAAAGTTCAGAAGGAATCTTTCTCAACCAGGGAAAGTATGCAGTAGAGATATTGAAGAGATTCAATATGTTGGAATGCAAAGCCATGGCCACACCCATGGACTCCAACCTGGAGTTGTTAGCTGATGACTCATTAGAGTTAGTGGATGTGACTCATTACAAATAGATCATTGGGTCATTGATGTACTTATGAAATACAAGACCAGACATTTGTTTTGCTGTGAAAACCTTAAGTCAATATCTTGTTCAACCAAGACGGGTTCACCTGGTAGATGCAAAACATGTGATGAGATATCTGAAAGGGACTATAGAATTTGGTCTATACTATGATGGAAACCATGACTATAGATTGTATGGCTATACAGATGCAAATTGAGTTGGAAGTATCTCAGATAGGAAAAGCACATCAGGTAGATGCTTTTGGGTTTGTTATGAGTTCATGGTTTAACAGGAAATAGTCCAGTGTTTCTGTTAGCACAGCTGAAGCAGAATACATAGCAGATTGCTCTGCTAAGTTGTGAAGCCATATGGCTTTGGAAGCTAATATCAGGTCCCTTTGACCTGAAGATAGATACAGATGATGGTGATTCAGTATTTCTATACTAAATATAGAGATGATGATGTTCCAGTATTCCCATACTTAAGATATAGATGATGTTTCAGTATTTACATACTGTAGATTCAGATGATGGTGATTCTGTATTTCTATACTGAATATAGAGGTGATGATGCTTTCACATATTGGAGATGGTGATAGTTCAGTATCCACATACTGAAGATGTAGATGATGATGTGTTGATGAAACCTCTTTCCTCGGCAATGTTCGAACACTTTCGAGACAAGCTTGGTGTGGTTCGAAAAGACCTTCCCCAAAAGGGGGAGTAGTGATGTTTCAGTGGGATTGTATCATCCCAGGACATATGTCCATAATAGATCCAGTGAATTCGGTCCTCAAGAATGGGGGTGATTGTATCATACTTGGGAAATTCCCATAAAGTGACCTGGAGACCTCGGTATTCGAGAATGAAGTGGGATTGTATCATCCCTGGGCACTTTCCCTAAAGTGATCTAGAGACTTCGGTCTTCGAGAATTAACTGGGATTGTATCATCCTTGGGCACTTTCCCTAAAGTGATCCAGAGACCTCGGTCTTCGAGAATGAAGAGGTATTGTATCATCCTGGGACATATGTCCAGAAGTGATCCGGTGACTTCGGTCATCGAGAATGTGGTAGGATTGTATCATCCTTGAACTTCGGTTCAGAATGGATCCAGTGTAACTTTGATCATCGAGAATGTGGTGGGATTGTATCATCCCTGGTCACTTACCGTAAAGTGATCCTGAGACCTTGGTCTTCGAGAATGAAGAGGGATTGTATCATCTCGGGACATCTGTCCATAATAGATCCGGTGACTTCGGTCTTCGCGAATGTGGTAGGATTGCATCATCCTTGGACATAGTCCTAAAGTGATAGGGACTGATTCTCCCGTAATCAATCCGGTGGCTTCAGTCCTCGAGAATGTGGTAGGATTGCATCATCGTTGGACATAGTCCTAAAGTGATAGGGACTGATTCTCCTGTAATAAATCTGGTGGCTTCGGTCCTCGAGAATGTGGTAGGATTGCATCGTCCTTGGACTTAGTCCTAAAGTGATAGGGATAGATTCTCCCATAATCAATCCGGTAACTTCGGTTGTTGAGAATGTGGTGGGATTGTATCATCCCTAGACTTTAAGTCCAAAAGTGATCCAAATACATTTTGTCTTTGAGTTGTGGATTACAGGTTGTTGCTGCTGCTGATGATGCCATACTGATCGAAATATTAGAGTATGATGATAATGACACACTGCTCGAAAGATTAGAGTATGATGATGTACTGATCAAAATATCAGAGTATGATGATGACGTACTGATCAAAAGATCAAAGTATGATGATGATGACATACTGATCAAAAGATCATAGTATGGTGATGATGATGTACTGATCTAAAGATCAGAGTATGATGATGAAGCACTATGATTATGATGTTTATGATCGAAAGATCAGAGTATGATGATGATGTTTTTGATTGAAATATTAGAGTATGCTGATGATGTTTCTGATCGAAAGATCAGAGTATGATGATGATGTTTCTATGTTGATGATGTTTCTGATTGAAAGATCAGAATGTGATGATGATTATGATCGACAGATCATAATATGATGATGATGATGTTGTTTCTGATTGAAAATTCAAAGTGTTGAAGATGTTCCTGATCGAAAGGTCAAGGTGCTGAATATGTTGTTGCTGATCGAAAATTCAAAGTGTTGAAGATGTTGCTAATCGAAAGGTCAAAATGCTGAAGATGTTGTTGCTGATCGAAAAGTCAAAAGTGCTGAAGATGTTTCTGATAGAAAGGTCAAAAATGTTGAAGATGTTGTTGCTGATCGAACAATCAAAGTTTTGAAGATGTTGCTGATCGAAAGGTCCAAGTGCTGAAGATGTCGTTGCTGATTGAAAGATCAAAATGCTGAAGATGTTGTTGATCAAAGCAGTCAAAGAATTAATGATGATGAATACTGAAGATTGAAGATGAAGACTACATGATGTTGAAAAGCTTCCAATGATTTATAGATCTATTACCCTACTGATGTTGATGATGTCCCCTATCTCTACTCTTGTTGTTGTTGATGTTGTTGTAGAATACCCTTCTCGTTAAGGGGGAGTGTTGAAATATTGTAACTTCGAAGAATATTCTATATGTATCTTTTTGTGGTCCCCGATGGTCCTACCAGGAGAACCACTTGTATTACATTGTACCCCGATGCTCCTAATCGAAAGAACTAATAAGAGTCATGAGGTAGTCCCCTCTAATTGTAAAGGTGGGTCATCAGCACCCCAGTGTGGTTACTTGAGCCTACATGATTTAACTCGAGCCTACATGTCAAATGAGTTAACTTTAGTGAACGGATGAATATAAATAGAGGTGTAGTGCTCCTCATTTGTGACACACACACACTCACTTGAGTAGCGCACTTGTGGAGGAGAGAAGTAGCTGGAGAAGGATCAGGATCAGGTTTTTGATCTCCTTGTTGGTTTTACCTTTTTACCTTTTTGGGGCATCTATATTGAGGAAGCTCTTGCTGGGTTTTTCCCTTTAGGGTTTTCCCAGGATAAATCTGTGTTGTTCTTGTGATACTGTTTATTTCAGTGATCCTGTTTATATGCTTTTGTTATGAAAAATGAAATGATATACTGATGGCTTAGCTAAGTATATGAAAATTCAACATATAAATACATAACTCAAACAACCAACTGCTTCTTCTGATTTGTAGTAAGTCCTTATGATGTGGTTCCTACCTCTAGAAACTAAACTATTTGTTCATAGTAGTTGTCAACCATACCTACTCTAAATAGTTGTGCATCTGGTAAACCAGCTTCAATGTTTGTTGGCTCCTCGCATGTCTCAATTCGTGATAAGTAGTTTGGGCCTACATTCAAGCAACCCAACTTCACAACTATCTCAAAATAAAACTCTTGGAAGAGAAGTAACCAATGACATATGTTCCCCCCTAATAAATTCTTGTTCACCAGGTATTTCAAAGTAGAGTGATCTGTGAACATCTTGAAATGACCTCCCAACATGTAGTGTCAAAACTTATGCAACGCGTACACCATTTCTAATCCTTCCCTCTCCGTTGTAGTATAATTATTCTCTACAAATGACAGCTTATGACTAATGAAAGAAATCGGGTGATCAATATCACCTTCTCCTAGTTGTGCCGGCACCACTCCCAACACAATTGACAACGCATCAACATGAACATGGAACTCCTTCGTCCAATTGGGAAAAATGAGTATTGGTGAAGTAGCCATCTTTGTCTTTAATGTGTCAAAACTTCCTTGACACTCCTGAATCCACATGAACAACACATCCTTATTTATAAATTTCTCCATAGGGGTTGTGATTGTGCCATAACCTCTGATGAACATGCGATAGTATCATGTATGGATTAGTGTCTCTCTAAGTTGGTACACATCCGTAGGTGGTGGAAAACTCAGGATCAGCTTAATATTGGATAGGTTAACCAACAATCCTTCCTTGCAAACAATATGCCCCAGCAACATCCCAAAAGGTGCAAAAAGAATGCACTTCTTCGAATTTAGTGCGATATGATGCTATCAACATTGCTCCAACATTAGTCGCAGGTTTTCCAGATGGTCCTTGATCAACCCATAAATCATCTAGTCATCCATGTAGACCACCAGAAAATTTTGAATAAAATCCTTGAATGCGAAGAATACGATCCTGGATAATATCATAGGCGCATTCTTTAGTCCAAATGAGATCATACTATATTGAAAACATCCCCACTGAGTGACAAATTTTTTCTTATGTCAATCCCCTTTTGTGATATTAATTTGATAATAGCTAGAAAATCTATCTGTGAATGAATAGATCTCTTGATCTCCTACTCCTTCTAGTACCTCATGAGTAAATGGTATCAGGAATGGATCATATAGATATGCATTGCTCAATTTTCTAATGTCAACATAAATCTAAACCTCACATGTCTTCTTATCCTGCACCACCATGGGACTAATCCATTCTTATTCCTCAACCAGATATATTATCTCAACATCCAACATTCTGTCAAGCTTATCCTTGACTCTCTCCTTATATCATGGGTTCAAGAGATACAGACACTGCTTCATAATCTTCACATCTAGTTTCAGTGGGATCTTCATCTCTCCCAAATATCCTAGTATCCCCTTCATTTTAGAAAATTTTGTGGGAAACAAATATTGAAACTCATGTAATAGATCATATATATTCTCCATTATTTCTTCATCCTAGTAGCCCCAACATTCACAAACTTCAATTTCTCCTCTGTCCCAATGTTGACCTTATGAATCTTTAATGTTTGATTCATTTGATTTGTTGATATTCGAGGTGCCACGACATTGAACTTCCTTCTATGTCTGGAATATTTATGTTCCTTGGATCATCACCATCGTCAGGCCCTCCTGTCACATTGTAGAACTCCATAATCAATTGCTTTACTGGTGCCTCATACAGATCCACCAGATATGTGACTGGTACTACCTTTATAACAACGTTAATATGTTGCAACACACTATGAATGGATGGATCTGCATCCACAAAACTAAAGGTATGACTGAAATAGGTTAACAACTCCTCCCATGTCGTAATTTATCTGCATAGTTCCATTGATAAATACCACTGACGTGGCATTTCATCCAACGTGTGTACAAAAGCATTTACACACTCATCCTTGGGTTGCGATACCCACATGGTTTGACATGCGATCAAATGACCACTGGGATCATTCCGCCCATCATACTTCTCAGCTTGGTACTGTTTAGCTTCACCGAAGAAAACTATCATCAACTTGTGACACTACGACCACCCAGTGATTGAATTATTATGTGTCTCCCACCAATGTGTTGGATTATCGTTCAATGCTTCATCCAATCCCAACAATCTCTATGGTTCTGACACCCTATCTTCAAAATTAACTAGAAATTCAAATAAATCAGGTAGTCCTTCATAATTTGGAAACTCAACAACCTCTGTTGCGATTCAGAGAAATGATTGAGTAATTAGGACACACATCTGAATCGATACCTCATGCATTCAATTATGCTAGTTCTCCAAAGCATCATCAAAGTGCAAATATGAAAGCTACAGATGCGCCAACCTATCTCTCCATCAACAATTAGATGGATTTAATCCTATGAGATATTGTATGCATTATCCCATCCTCCTACAAATTCTTCCTTAACCGGTTCAACATATCTTCTCCCTTCATTGGGATCCAGCAGGGCTATGAATCTAATATCACGGTTCTCAAAGGTCATCACATGCTTCTTGAAATTAATCATTGCTAATATTTCATTGACCCATCCAATCGCCGGCAGTGCGAGATATGAGCCTCCACCATCAAAAACTTCATTAACATCAAAATTGACATAGGGCTCCATTCCTTCAACTTCCACTACGAGATGCAAAAATCACCCAATTGGTGTTACTCTAGCCTAGTTAGCTAGCATCAGATGCATGGGGGACTAAACCAACTGTGGTTTCCCCATATTTTCTCATGTCTTCTTTTTCAGAATGTTGACATCTGAGCCTAGATCCACAATGACTGAATATACCTCGTAATCCATAATATGAATATTTATTCTGATCTATTTCTCTGTCTTTTTTGTGTGCAAAGAGTTCACAATGGACTCCTTCCATCCCTTCTCCAGTCGATGCAATAGACTTTCAATCTCAGTGAGTGGAGTAGGATGTTTTTCCAGTGACAAACAATTTTTAAAGAAGTTCTACAAGGTACCATGCTATCATGATGGTCCTGCTACCAAAGCTGAATAAAAAACAGGTGGCATTTCATAAGCATGCAACTTACCCGGATCTCTACTTATTGCATCACATGATTCAAAGAATGTGTCCCTCTCAGTGTCGACATCAAAATGCACTTTCTTCTTTCCATCCATCCGAATTTGTGGAATCAGGTTATCATCCCTTGTCATCATACCTCCACGAGTAATGAAAGAAGCATCAACGTCCTACATTCTAGGTTCTCTTGAGATCTTTGCAACTATTGGTCCTTGGTTCTGGTTCAGGGGTGGGTTAACTTGCTGGTTTGCATTCTTATTTGCATTTTGGTTCCAATTTTGAATCTGTATCTGGTTCTAGTTCTGCAACTGCAAAATGTTCCTTGCTTTCCACTTTGAAATCAATTGTGGACAGTTCTCAATAGTGTGGTCTACATCAATACAATAAGTACATTGTTCTTATAAGTTTAGGAAATATATCTAATAATTTCCTAGTACTTTGTAATTATAACATTGTACAGGTCTATGACTTCATCCTCCACCTCGACCAAATCATCCACCTTGTCTTCCTTGGAATCCTCCTTGCTGCTAATACTGTGGTTTATTGAATTGTTGTAGTTGTGGGGGATTTTGTTGTAGTTGCACATAATGTGGTTGGGTGTATGATTCCTGAGTATACTATGGATGTTGCAGAGAAACCTGCATCTAGTTTTACCGTGGATGTGGCAGAGAAAACTGTAGTTGTGGTTGCAGCTGTGGTATAAACTCTGGCTGCGACTGTGGCTATACCACCTATGGTTGCTGCTGCAGTTGTTGCATTGTTTGATGGTCTTATCCCTTCACATAGTAAGTATCCATTGTTCTTTCCTGGAGCAGATCATATGCTCAACAATCCTCGTCTTCATGCCCAACAGATCGACAAAACGTGAAATACAAATTCGTCAACTTCGTGACCATCTTATGCATGTACACACAATATTCATGTCGGTAGCCATCAACTTGGTAGATGTGGCACCATGGCATGCTGCCATGAATCAATGGATTTGGAGCTCCCGACAATAGGTATTTTCAAAAATATGGGAATTGATCCTTATGGTTTCCTTCCATAGGACATCGAGTACACCAAACTTCCTCGCAATGCACTCTTCCATTCTTGATATCTTGCAACTGGATTTTCGGATTCGTTAGTTGTCTCTGAATCTGATTTATACTGACTCCATTTTTTCCAATAGGTGAAGCTTCCAACTTCATCATGATCTCCAAAGCCTCTCTCCGTGTCTCAATATTTTTCTGCATCAAAGGTATCCTCATATGCGGTACTAATTACATCACAATGAACCATTCCTTGTGTTGTACATCGCTCATTCCAAAAATTACTTTTTCCATTAGTGTCTTTATTTTCTTCTCGAAATCCCAGATAGTCTCATTTGGGTATTTCTTGATCTCCTTTAACTCTGTAATGTATTGCACTTCAGAATTGGGATTTATGAATTTGTCGATCAATATTTTTATGATCTCAGCCAGATTTTTCGCTGGAGTCCCCAAAGGAAATTGAACAAACTTCATGTAGCAATCCAGTGCACGACCTTAGAGGGTCTTCACCAACTGACTCTTCCTAACATCATCATCCTGATATTTCTTTATAGTCCAAAAATATTCACATAGAAACCGGTATTGTTTTGGATCCTCAATCCCATTCCCATGGAACGGAGGTAACTTCACATCATCGCCCTCCATCTTGGGCCTTCTTCCTACGTTTGTTGATATGCTATTATTAGAGTGTTGTTGACATGTCAGAAAAGTGTTCGTAAGGATAGTATTTATTCCTAAGTGTGGCATAATGCATGGAGGTGTGGGTACGTTGTTTCTTTGGGTCGGTCTTTCCTTGAGCTTGGGAATACCCTAGTCGTATCCTTCGTCGTTGTAGGGTCACTTCATCCCTTGTGATATTCTCTTGTGTCTTCATGTATCGATCGTAGAAGGACTCTCTCTTGTCCTCTTCCTCTTCTATTGACAAAACTTTGCTCTACCTCACATAATACCACTTCCTTCCTCAGCTTCCCTCATGGTCCCGTTGTAATTTCCATCCATCTACCTAGTATCATTCCATCCAACCCTTGTCTCTATGATACCCACATCCTTCGCACACCAAGGTTCTACTTGTCGGAGTTCATATTCAATATGCCTTTTTCATAGATGAGCATCTTAATTTACAATGCAAAGATAAGAGAAACCTACCTCTTAGTCCCTTGAAGAACTCTCTTTCTATGTCTCTGTAATATTTAACTCTATAAATTGTGAACTTAGTGATGTAACCCTCCAAAATGTTGTCAATACAAACTTCAACAACCCTTGATGTTCTATTGTCTACCTCCTACAGCTATAGGATCAACTCTGGGATCCAACGAGTTGGTTCACCACCTTGGAATTTTATATTATGATAGGTCAATCTCTCCGATCACTCCTACAAGATTCCTGGGAACTTAGAAAATAAGTACTCATGTAGATCGAAATATAGGTACCTTTGTAGCCACTTCTGCATTGTTAATCCAGGGTTTTGATTCTCTTCCACATCAAATTCCCATGCCTTCTAATTGAACCAATCTTGGATCTCTGGTCTTGTCAAATGACACAACATGTACTCCTTTTCCTTCACACTAAGTTCCTATAAATTAAACCATTTGTTGACACTGATCCATCGATAGGGGTTCAGTCACTGTTGACATTGCTAATGTAGCGATCTCCATTAGCACTGTCCAAGACAGGTTTTACCCTATCGAGCAGCATCTGTGGGGTAGATGAGGTATCATCAAATATGTTTAAGGGAGAACTGTAGAAACCAATTTTTCTCACTAAGAAGGAATATTTCACGTATTTTTTTCTACTATCACAGAATTACTTCACAGATCAAGCATTGATTCATGCAATCGTCAATCCATATTAGCATTCATCATATCAAATCAACATGGTTAGATCGCAGCATAAATAAGATGCATAAATATATTTACCATCATAAAATTATTTAATACACGAAAACATCACACCATTCATAAATAGACATCATATGGCAACATTGATCCCCATCGCATCACATGAAAGCAAGAAAACAAGAAGAAGTAACAAGACACAATGTTTTGCTCAAAATTCCATCTTGTCATATTAACTTTGCATCAAAACACTATTCCTCAAAACAATTCCTCCATTTAGATCCTGCGTCAAGACATATCACAGATGCTCAAAAGATTAAAATATAGACACAAGATCAATCTCCATCTCCTCCATATCATTCTCAACGTTACAACTCTAGATCTATTTATAGGCTTGTGCCTTTTACAATGCGGTCCACTTGAGTCAACTTCCTAGCTACTTGGACCAAAATCTACAAAATAACAACCAAAATATACAAAATATGACCACAATTTACAAAATATGGTCAAAATATACAAAATGTGACCCAAAATACTCAAAACATGACCAATCCTCCTTGCGCGTCACCTTCCACCCTTGCACGACATCTTTGACCTTGCACAACATCCTTGATGCTACGCAACTAATTATCCTCAAAACATCCTTCCAACAAGGATTATTAAATTGGAGTCACCTCTTATATTCAACATCTTAATCCCCATGTATTTGGATATTTCCAAACCAAGTAGGAGTGCCTCATATTCTTCCACATTGTTGGTTTCCTCAAATTAAAACCTAAAGGAAAACTTAAAAACTTGTCCTCCAGGTGAAGTGATTACAACTCCAACTCCCTTCACAGATCTTGAATGAGCGCCATCAAAATTCATCTTTCATATTTCATCTACCTTTTCATCTTTAAATTTTTCTTTAATCGGGGCCAAAAGGTAGAGTAGCAAGATTAATTTCCAAGACTATCTGTGTGGTAAGCATATTCATTTGAAGGCTTCTTAGGGTTTTCTCCATGATGTTACTCCAACTCCCTTCATAGATCTTGAATGAGTGCCATCAAAATTCATCTTTCATATTTCATCTAACTTTTCATATTTAAATTTTTCTTTAATCGGGGCCAAAAGGTAGAGTAGCAAGATTAATTTCCAAGACTATCTTTGTGGTAAACATATTCATTTGAAGACTTCTTGGGGTTTTCTCCATGATTTTTCTTTTATTTTTCATTATGCAATTTCACCATTGTATCTTCAGATAAAGGAATGGTGGCATAATTCTAGTCCATTTGAATGGATCCCTCCAAATATGAAACCCAGTTTCTTAATAGCAACATACCCCATTTGTCAGGTACATCAATTACAAGAATATCCATGTTTAGATGAATATCATGGTACTTAGCCAATATGACTGGAAAAACCTAAAAAATACAAACTAACTTAATTGTTATAGATTCCATGGCACATATACTATGATATGGTATAGTGATTTTAAAATTTAATATTTCCATGACTTTCCTAGTCATTATGTTGGCTGAAGATCCAGAATCTAACATACAGTTATGAAGAAGAAGATCATTCATCAATAGTGAAACATAGAATGGAGGATGATGTTCTCTTCCTTGTTCCTTAGTTTGTAAAATAACTGTAATATCAATGGAATCATATTTTTTTATAGGAGAAGCTATTTCTTGACTTTCTTGAAAATTCACTTTTGTTGGAGGAGTAGGTGTAATGTCCCCTTTCAGGAAACTTTATTAAAATTCCCAATTTTCCAAATCAGACCAATTGCTCCCAAATATTTAGAGAAGGCATATGACTGATATAATAACTTAATTATAATGTATAGGGGTTTATTATGGCCCTCCAAACACTTCTGCAAGTTTTTACTAAATTCTGAACAAGATGGATGATTTTACATTGAAATTTTGGGCTCAAATCCCCCCGGGGTAAGTGGTAGAAATGGCTTCCCAAATGTGTAGGAAACCACTCAAATTCTTAAATTGAATAATGGTATGTGTATAATACATTATTAGAGAGCCCCAAGAGTTAGCTCAATCGGTCGAGTACTCGTAGTTAGGCCTCCCAGCATGTGAGGTCGCGGGATCCATTCTCATCGACTCTCTTGGGGTTAGGCACGCAGCGGTCGCGGGTGTGAGGCCCCTTCGGGTGGGTCCGCCATAAATTATTCCATGGATGTAGCCCGTTGGTCAAGCCAGCGCATGAACCACATTGAAAAAATAAATAAAGAAATAAATAATACATTATCAGAGACTCATATGCATAACCAATCTAACTCCCATGGTTGTTATCACTTCATTCAATCATATATAAAAAAACTAGTTTTGGACCCTTGGGGAAACAAGATGTAGTTTTCTCCAAATGATATGAAATTAAACCTAATGGCCAAAAATTCTCAGTAATTGAACATGAAACCCATAGCATACATTAATTAAAGTTCATTCATTCATAAATCATCAATGGTTCACACATATATTCGATTCCATCAAGATTGCAAGATTTTACAACAAGGTATTGGGGAAATGTCATTGTTTCTTCCATTTTGGACAATAATACATGATATATATTGTATTTTTTACCTGAGATATCTGAACTTAAATAAAAGATAATTCATATCAGAATACAAAATACTGGAGCAATATAATCTCCCTCAAAGAGATGAATAGCTCACCAAGTGCACCTCACTCCATAGAGCTGAAATATGGTGAGAAAACTTGAGATGAATGGAAGAAAAATATGACATTGAGATGTACATGAAATTCCTGTATATTGCACCTGAAAATAATAATCCATTAAATATCCATGAAATACCTGATTGGCCTTTCCAAACACCAACTAGGATGGGAATCTTTCACCCTCGAAATTGGCTTAAGCAAGAAAACTAATCATCCACTAGCTCTCACAATTCACAAATGAGAAAAAGCTTCTTATCATGGCTTGTCCCTATATTTTATAAACATTATTGGTCTTCTAAGTTTCCAAATCCATCCATAAACCAAATCCAAGTCGAATTGGTGTGGTTTCTCATGCTATGTCATGTGGCCTCTCTCTTCACCTTCCCTCTTCTCCCAAATTTGAGTAGGAGCCTCTTGGCCTTCTCCAACTCCCAAATTATAACTCTAAGGTTATATATTCAGTCTTGACATTTCAGTATTTCATCCTTCATATCTTAATTTTTTCATAACTTTCATAGAATCTCCATCATTGGTTTCATAGATGTCATAAATGTAAGGGGAATCTAGCCAAGTGTCCATGAAACTCCCATTTGGCTCTTCCTCTCCCATGTAAGCTACAATTCATCCCAAATTATACCTATGAAGTATATGGACAAGTATATTAACCTCATAATACATCCCAAAACATTAGTCTTCCCATAGATTCGAAATTACAAGAGGAGGATGCCATTTAACATAGGAATTCTAGCTTGAGTGGGCCCCATATTCTCCATGTGTCTCCATTCTCCATAGCCATTTCAATTTTCTCTTGTATTTATTTAATAAGATACATTATTAAATATTTATCCTCTTATCATTTCTAAACATTATTTATTATCCCCCTTATTCCAAATATGAAAGCTTCCACCCCAACCTAGGAAACTAGTAATTTTTCTCCTTGGCAGTTATTTGAATTTTAGCATCCCTTTGACAACTTTCATTAATATGGAAAATGTGATTTGGACATTGTGACCCAATGAAAAATTTGGGACATTACAAATCCTCCCTTCCCAATATTGCTTCTCCTCAATCAATTTCAAACATGGTTGTTGAAGAACCTGCTTTCTGTATGATTATTTGAAGTTGCCACTGAGCTTCCCACTTTGAGTCTTTGAGATTCCATGAAGATTTTATAGAGTAAACACCATGCTTTCTTCTGCACTACTCTTATTATAATCACCTTATTAATTTGGGAATCCATCTCCCATACTGCTTGGTTCCTGAAGAATTTGGAATCAATGGGACTAAAAACTATCCCGGGGTCCCATTGCTTGTCATGCACTCCAACAATTAAGAGTGCTCTCCAACTCATACCATTAGGAAAGATAATTCCTGGATCCCATTTTCTTGTATGTATTCTTCCAAACGTCATGAGTACATAATATATATCATCAACGTACATAACAACATAATAAAAAGATACATCAAGGAGGTGCCTCATCAAAAAATCATGAAAGTGCTTATACTTCGAAGTGAGTAGAATACCATTTTCCAAGTGCATACATGATTCAAGTGACCAATCAAATATGCTCCAATGACATAGGTGAGTCTCCCATGTCCTATAATTCTACTCCAAAAGGAACTGATATGCATCAAAATATTCAGCCATGTGTTCTTTCATCCAAGAAGTGAATGAAGAATCTCCACTCAAATTTGAACCAAATAGTGAACAACAAAAACGAGACTTCAAATGAATCAAAGAAGTGTTACCCATACATCCATGAATGAGTGAATCATAAATATATAACAATGTATGTGGATAGTAACAATTTTTTTTTCCTATCATAAGTCTATTCACCCTAGTGTTGGATAGAGTTCCTCCAACATCAAATGAACCAAGTGTTGATCAATAAAAACCATTAGTCTTCAAGTAACTCAAATGCATATCATAGGTTCATCCATGTAGATGTGAATCATCAGAAAGTAACAAGGGATGTTGCTGCAAATGTGAATAATAATTTTCTCCAAATGATATTTAATGTGCATCAATATAATAATCCATGTGTTCTTTCATCCAATAAGTGAATGAAGAACCTCCACCAAAATCTGAACAAAATAAGGAGCAAGGAAAACATGAAGACTTCAAGTGGCTCAAATAAGTCTCATCAATACACTCATGAATATGTATATCATCATGTACCATCAGAGGATGTTTCTTCCAATAATAATTTTCTTCAATCATATAACTCTTCACCTAAGTGTGGGATGAAGTTCCTCCAACTTAAAATAGACTAGGAAAGGAGCAAGGAAAATCATGAATCTCCAAGTGACTCAAGTGAACATCATAGGTGCACCCATGTAGATGTGTATAATAATAATGTAAACAAGGATTCTTCTAAAAATGTAAATAAGATGGTGCTCTAATAATTCCATCATCAAAACAAGAAATATAATGTCCATGCTCTTCATGTGGCACCATAAAAAAGAAAGCTTTCACCCATACTTCATTAGGATGACTGCTGCAAAATTTAGAAGTGTATGATGTAGGAGAAAGACCCAACTCACCAAAATGATCACTAAGTGAAAAATTGTCATAATGTGAAGGATCCATAGGGGTAGGATTATGCACCTCCCTAAAAAATTCAAAATCTTCCTCATGGGTTGGTTCCAGGGTGGTGGAATTATGCACTTCTTCAAAAATTGTGTAACCATTTTCAAGAGGAAACTCAGTTCCTCTTCCTCCATTAATAGTGATTGGATCTCATCACTATAATCCTCAAGCACATCAAGAACCTGCAATTTTTCATGTTTCTCACGATCCATCATGTCATGAGAATCCTCCAAGCAATATACCTTATGAAAATATGAAACATCGGAGGAAAATCAAGTGTCTTGCAACTTTTTAAGAAGTTGCTCATTTTTAATTATGATATTGTCAATAACTTCATTATTCTTCAAGTAGGATTCATGTAACCATTCACTAAGCTCAATGACATTTTTTCTATCAAAAATCAAATACATGAAATTACCTTTGATATTGCACATTGCTCTTTGAATCTTCTCCACTACAGTTAGACTAGTTTTATTGATTGTAACTGATTGAGAGACTGGATTAGACATATGTAGTTAGCATGTTGAACTCCAATAGTGATTTATACACTTCTAGTTATCCATGCAATCTATATTGAGTTAGTAGATTCGAATTCATCTCTCATGATTCAAGTTCTCCTTTATGTAACAGTGTTGTATACTGCTGGGATTAATGAAGTTTATATTGTAAATATACTGAGCAATTCTTGTTTGTTTCCTGTGAGATTTATTTGTTCAATGGGCATTAGTCATTCCTTTTCACTTCAAATAATTAAGAATCTAATAGCACTAATTGCTTGAATGTCAATTTCATATTAATTCTAACACGAATTCACTTGCTTCATGACTCATCCTTCTCCAAATACTTCAAACCAGTATCTAGACTATAATGGATTGGGAAAGGAAAAACCTCCCTGAATTCTTGTTGGAGATCATCTTCCAAATTATTAAATATGATCAAGGATTTAATATAATTGATATTCATCATAGTGTCTCTACAACATAGTTGCAAGAATTCTTGAAGCCTTTTCCCTTCAAACATGGAATTTGTAGTAAAGAGTAAGACATCATCTAAAAATAATATTTGGGTGAGGAAGTCATCACCCTCCAAATTAATCCCCTTTATAAAATTTGATCTCTTGGCCACCTTTATATCTCACTTAAAAAATTTAACCAACAATAACAACAAATAGGGAAAAATGGGGCAACCATATCTCAAACCCATATATGGTTAGGAAAAATAACAAGTAGATCCATTAATAATAACAACAACAAAGACAGAGGAAATACATCCCATAATCCAATTAACAACATTCAAATTCAAACTTGTGTTAATTAGTAAAATCCTTAGATATAGTTATCTAGTCCTATCATAAGATTTAGATGTATTGAATTTGACCACTATTTAATGCATCCCATTAGTTATTATTATGTGTATAACTTCTTACATAGAGATTATGAATACATGAATTTTTCTCCCCTCTAAAACCCCATGACTACTCAAGAGAGAATTGGAACAATATGCCATGATAGTTTGCCACACCTATGAATCTTTTGGAGATAGATATATGACATCCAATAGTCGACTAGGATATACAACCAAGTTGTTGACTAGTTGGTTGACTAAAATGTCAATTAGGCTCTCATTTAGTGAGACTCACAAACCAAGAAAGAGGTTGAATAGCAAATTGACTAGTTAAGAAGTTGGAACATAATTCAAGCAGTTCATTATGTGCGATGACCGAAGTATGTGGACACATTCTTCCTCGCTTCAAGGGATTTGGTTACATATTGGAGATATAAAAGGATGATTCTAGGGATTGAATTATATAGTGAATTATGTAAGTGAAGAATACATTTCAATGTATTGTCAATTGTGATAGGATGTGATTAAGTATTGAAATCAAGTCTATAGGCACCACCTCTTCTTGGAATAATTAAATTTTTGATATCTAATGTTTCTAATTCCTTGGTTTTTAATGTAGTATCATAGTTATTGGTTTGAGGAATAGCTTAATGTCTACAATTATTTTTCAGGTGTAGAATAGACATTCTCTATTGAATTATATGTGTGTGTGTGTGACTGACTCTATGTTTCTACTTTAACCCTTCCCAAGACTCAGTTGGTTCCATTGACTAGTCCCTATTCCCAGTTGATTCCTTGGTTAGATATATCGACTCAGTCTGCATTGTGGATTAGTCAAACCATTGACTCAATCGTTGTTGTAGATGTCAATCAATCCATAGACTCAATTGAATCACACAACCTTATGAAAAATTTATGTGTCATACATGCCTAGTGGAATTGATGACCCATACACATGTCAAATGAAATTTTGAATAGTAAAAAAACATAAGGAATATACCATCCATGTGGAAATGATGTCTCTTCATCTTCTTCTATCCCGCAAATGGGAAAAAGATGGTTGGTCTCCTTAATTAGTTATGATTGTTTCTTTGTAATTGAAACACAATAGATAGACACCTAAGATTCGTTCAAACTATATAAATACTTGTAATATTGAATATGAAAAAATTGGCTAATATAGTGGCTACTATACTAGTTCCTCGTCCTTGATTGCACTAAGATGAGTCCCAGAAGAGAAGGATCGATTGGTTCCTATTGGTTCCTTCATTTGACCTCTATACATGTAAACCATTTTATCAAAACATGCTATATTTTTCATATATACTTAAGAGACAAACATCATATAGATGAATGCTCAATAGAGTCATAGTTTTCACCCTTGGGGTTTCTCTATTATCAATTCCTAGCTTGCATTTTCATGTGAATAGTTTTGTCTATTGTTTCAGTCATTCTTTTTTTTACTATTATATTGGTTTCCTTATTTAGTCCAATAATTGTTAGCTTCTTCCATAATAGATCCAAACTCATTCAATCGTTTTTGTTTCCCTCCTCTCAACTTCCTTGGTGACATAGATCATCGATAGCAAAGCACTCTACATTTCTCTAGCCCTATTTGAATCACTACTTGTGTAGTTAAGACAACCTCTGCATGTTCAAACATGCTCTAAGACCTATATATTTAAATTGTCACTACCTTCGACTTATGAGTATTTATCTAATCACAACTTTAGACCATAGATGACAGGTGAAATAGACGACAAAACTCCTCACAATGAAACTGAACAACTCATAAGAAAGAACTCACTCAACAACAAACTGATATGTATGAGAATTTCAATTAAATACTTGCTCGAATCATCAATTCATTTGTATTGACCTTGGTTAGAGGCCTGACAAGAACTATCTTCATAAAGGTAATATAACAAATTTGGAAGGAAAGATTTTGGTTGAATCTGTAGATAACTGGATACATGAATTATTATTGGAAGTGGATTGATTTTTGTTGTGTTACTATCTTTTGTGGTCCACCCAAATCCATAGGAAGTTTTCTCCTTAACAACAGAAAGAAGGTACTTACCAATAACCTCCAAAATACTGAAGAAAAAATCTACTATCCATCCATCCGGCTTCGAGATATTATCACTCTGCATACAATAAATAACAACAACAACTTCCTCATAAGGAATTGGGTCTTTAAGAGATGGATTTTCTTCCTCTCTTACAAAAGAGGGATAATGATCAATAATTTCTAATATAGAGGATATGGGGGCTTGATATTCCTCCTTAAAAATATCAGAAAAAAATTAACACCTGTGTTTGCAATCTATTGGAAACCCAAAACCTGAGAGCCATTCTAATCCATAACCTACCAATGATATTAATTCTATTCCTATGCCTAATGTGATTATGAAAAAACTTGGAATTATTATCCCCTTTTTGCAATTGAATAAATCTACTCTTGATCCTAAGAGCTTCCTCTTCTTCATTTAATAACAATGTTATCCTAGATTCAAGGTCCACAATAAGGTCTCTCTGATCAATGGAAGAGAACCCTTCAAGGTTGTTGAAATGTGCTAACCCAAATCTGATATAAAAATTCCCCAATTCCAGGTATATATATCAGGCTATTTGGTTGGTAACGTACCTAAAACACTTTCTAAACCAACTAAATCCTTCATTGTTGGTTGTCAACTCTGATTATTAAATATTTTTTCCAAGATTTGAATCAGTTTGTTTGTATTTCAGGGTATGTTGTTGGTATCTGGTTCATCTCTTTTGTCAAACATTTCTCATGATCACGATTCTATTTTTTGGTTTGTTATTTATGAATGTATGGTGGTATACATCATCATGGATATGAGTAATAAATATGTTATACACCACTAATGTTCTCGAAAAATTAGATAGCATTGATACAAGGAAGCTTCCCTTAATCAAATAACAAATTAAATATTCCCAATCTATTACATGATTATGTAGCATGCAATTAAAGGAAAAATATCAATATTTAAAGAGTTTACACTTGCATTTATTCAAATCAATAGTTACAATAGTAATATAGCATACATGTTGTGACTACCCAAGGACTGATGCAGACATCAACAAATAATGATTAGGTTTACTACGTTTTCCCAGCAACAAACATCTCTAGGATTGGATGATCTAAATGTTATCCGTAGAGAAGATGAACTTTGTCTTGAAGAACCTACGACCGAAAATGAATGTTACTATTTCCAAATGCTATTATGAACCAAAAATTACTCCCAATCAAACAACAAAAACAAGAAACTAACCCAAAATTTCTAGCACCACTCCTAATGAAGATGCACATCTTGTGTATGCTAAATGCTCCACATAGATGTAAGATTTTGGTTTGCTAAGAATTATTATATGCCACTAGGGATTGTACAACCTTGTCAATTACTGAATGCAACCTTCAAAATATAGTATGGTCTATATTCTTGTAATCTCACTCATTCAAACAAGTGTACCCTACTTGACTGTTTATAATCCATGAAGTATCTTCACATAAAATGTTGAAATCTATGCAAATGCACAAGATATTCTTCAACTGATTTGACTCTCTTCGCCAAAGAATCACTACAGAGAAATATGAATTATTTCCCTCTTTTATAAGATATGGAGGAATATTTCACCCTAAAAACCAGTCAAGTAAAAAACATTTTTCCAAACCCTAGCCAAAATGCTGAGAGAGCTCTCCAAATCTTTTTCTCAATTGCGAAAATGTAGAATGGGGAGATAAATCCTCATTTTCCGCTTTTATATTTCTTTTCCCTTCCTTTATTTTTTATTTTACTTTGCTATTTGATAAAGTCACTTTTCCCTGGGTTTTCCACTTTATAATTTAAAAGTGAAATAAATTCCTTTTATTGGTCTCATGACTGTTGTCACCCACTTTTAATTTCTCTTGGAATTTATAAAAAGACTATAGGCCATTTATTTCCTTATTTTAATTCTTCCACTCTAACCTCTGATAACTAGATAGGTTGGTGGAATGGTCCAGAGTGAGGTCATGTGTATGGGAACATTACAATCCTCCCTTCCCAATATTGCTTGTCCTCAAGCAACCATAAATCTGGGTTTTGTAGTAAATGTTCTCTTTTCCTAGTAGCTTCTTCACTTGGAAAATACTTCCATTGAATAAGGTAGTAAAAAATATTAATGTTCCTCAACATACTTTCTCTCACCTACAAGATCCTTTTTGGAACCAAAATTAACTTCCCTTTGTCTTCCAAAGGTGGAATCTCTATCGAAACTATTATATGTTGGAATACCACTGTGCGGTATTCAAATTTGTTGAATTCATAACAAGGTAGCCATAGAGGAAACTGCGGCTAGATCGAATCCCCTTAGTGTATATTTTACGTGAGCTGGTGCATGAATAGATGTGAGTGATACAAGATATTGGATCGTTCTTTCTTGATATATTGTTTGTGTGCTACTGGTATGGGTTAAACCATTCAATATTGGACAATGGGTTAGCAAGAAGCAATAGTGGGTTAGATATCTTAGATGGTTTAGTTAAGTAAATTAGTCTTGGTAAGTAGTGCTACTTATTGCTTAGAAGAATCGGTTAGCTGATAATGGCTTAGCACCAGCATTATTATGAAAGTATGTGCTATCCTATCAATCATGTAGAAAACATGCAACTCGAATAAGGACCATGCATGTACCAATGGCATCCCTTCTCATTAAAAAGCCAATTTATTACTATAATTTATCAGGTGAGGATGCTTTATTTTATGTGGGATAATAATCTTGTGGCTATCAACCTCGATAGAAAATATTAGGAACTTATTGATACCGAACTATTGGGTAACTACCTTCTTAAGGAATTGGAGTGGAACACATTATCGATTTTACTTACTTTTGGTCACTCTAGCTCATATGTCACTTCCCCAACCTTTTGTACAATCTTGTAGGGTCCATAGTACCATGGTTTCAAATTTTATTCCCCTTTCCTTTTTAATGCTGACTACTTATAGGGTCGTAACCTCAAATATACCAAGTCCCCAACCTAGAAGTTGCACTCTTTCCTGTGTTTATATACATATAACTTCTGTTGGTTTTGAGCTATATAAAAATTACCTTTAAGTGCTTTTAGGATGTATTGGCTCTCCTAGATCTAATATTTATCCCTAGGTACGTAACTATCCCAAAAAATATGGTCAACAAAAGAAAGGGCCTCATAACCATATAATGCCTTGAATGGATACATACGAATAGACATGTGGTAAGTTGAGTTATAACAATTATCACCCTAATGTAGCCATTTATTCTATGCTTGTTGTTACCCTGCTACATAGTTTCTTAAATACCCCTCTAACAATTTGTTGAATATCTCCGTCTGTATGTTGGTTTATGGGTGATAAATTGTATAGGGTGTTACATCTATCCCTATTAGTTTGAATATCTCCTGCCAAAATGATCCTTTAAATATGTTGTCTCTATCACTAACAATGGTCTTAGATATACTATGTAATATGAATACCTCAATGAAGAAAATATCTACCACCTATGCAGCTATATAATCTGATGGAACAACAAATATGTGAGTAAATTTTTCCAATCTATCAACCACCACATAAAGACAATCTCTTCATTCTACCTTGGGAAATCCCGTGATGAAGTCCATAGAGATGCTTTCTCATTTATGATCAGCTATAGGTAAAGTCTTTAAGAGACCTTTGGTGTGTGTGTGTGTGCTCAACTTTGTTTTTCCTACCTGTACCAAATTCTCTCACATGATTCAACACATCATCTTTGAGGCCCTTCCAGGTGAACCTCTCACACATCTATGTGTATTTCTTAGGTAACCTGGGTGTCCTTCTAAGGGTGAATCACAAGAGTCTTCAATTATGTTATATTTCAATGGTGATTCAGGAACCAAATAAATTATGTATTTTTAGTAGATTATTTCATTTATTACTTTATACATGTCATCCTATATCACACTAGTACAAAATGAGAAATTAGTGACTAAAAAAATGAATAAAATTCGAATATAAATGACTATTTTTTAGTCAGTTACTAATAGTTTCTAATTTCCACTATTTTATGGATTGACTAGCTTAGTCGTATTTAACTAAATCATTAATTGATTAGCATATTAGTCATTTATTTAGTCATTGATTCCACAATTAATGACCAAATATACGACTAAATAAAGTACTAGATGATTAATCTAAATATGACTAAACAGTAGTCATTCTATAAGATACTGGAAATTAGCTACTAATAGTCATGTATATGTGAATTTCATTCGTTTTCTTAGTCACAAATTTATGATAGGGCACAAAGGTATCAAACCACCAACCTCCTGCCTATAAGGCATGCACTCTTTCATTGAGCCATCACCCTTTAGGGATTGAGGTATAAATATGGGTTTAACATATACTTCACTACAAAATATTTAACACAAATTCCAATTGATACCAATTTTAATCAATTGCATATAACTAGACATATCAAGATGAGAATTCATATATCATGATCAGACATATTTCCTTAGACAAAAAATAAAATAATCTCCAAGAATGTAGACTTTCTACTGTTGTCAAAAACAAAATGACCAAGACCTGTAATGTCCATTAACATTACAATAGTTTCTACTCGTAAGGTTAATGAAATTTAACATACATATGATGCATTCTCCTTGACAATTACAATGCATATAATAAATCCATAAAAACAATCAAGATCCATACCAAAACCAGTGTTAAGAGCTATTATGACTTCCCTTTGGAACGAAAAAATCATAGAAGTTAAAGACCGTGATTAAGTTTTCAATATGGTTTAACTAATTACAAAAATTAATTCAAATGCAGAAGTAGAGTCATCCTTTTGTCAATAAATAATTCAAAATAGCATTCTATTCACCTACCATTAAGCCAAAAGGTGCCCTCGACTTGTTTTGCATGAATAAAATGTTGAAATGTAAATATTGGTGCCTCCAATCAAATAAATGCAATAATCTCTTATAGTTGATTCTATATCGACATTTTATATCTTCCTTACAACGAGTTTTTCCACACTTAATTTATGTACCTACAAGGAAATGTATTTTATTTAACCATGTTCACTAGTAGTGTCAATTTCACAATAGTTTAATAAAGAGAAAAACATCGTATCCATCTTAAGTCAAAAGAAAAGTGCACTGACATGGTAGTGCTTATTCTAGATAATTTAGAAAAGAGATACATATTAAGTGAAAATAAAAGTACACTAACATGGTAGTGCACATTCAAGATAGTTTGGAAAATCAAATTAAATGGGACCCTTTTAAGATAAAATAAAAAGCACACCTACATTAAATATTCACCCATGGCCCGCCGCAGAAATTGTCTCAACAACTAGAGTAATATGAGCACTAAGCAAAGAAAACTTTAGTAATTTCTCACATCTATAATTGTATAGTAATTTTTGTATTATATGCTACAAAACCATAGAAAATTACTGCTTTAAACTGGAAAAATATTTGAGAAATAATGCAGAAATGCAATAGAAAACCATCATTGTAATTTATCTTCGACGACATACCTTGATCACTTGAAAAAAATTATGATCCATCACTAACATAAAAAGGAAATGGTATAAAGTTTGATACAAAGTGAAGACTACAGAATAATAATCGGTAATAAAGATAAATTAGGAAATAAGCAAGTGTACAATAGAAACAACACACAACTCAAAATGTTGAAATACTGGAAAACCTGTTTCGCATTTTGGGAAAGCATTCCTTGATTCCTCTTCAAGATTGAGAGCATATGCTGGAGTAAAACTTGACATCCACAAAGGAACTTTAATACATGACATTTATATAATCAATATCAAATTTATCAACTTGAGGTACATGTAAAGTAGAAATTGAAAAGGTTCCCAAGTAGAAAAAAAAATTAAACCAAACAATTTGTATTTACTACTTAGACTCCTATATTCAGACTCTTAGAAGTGTAAGAGTATGTAGAAACGAGGGAAATCAAGCCCAAATAGGTCTTGTATGATATCTTATGTCCCAAGGATAAATATTGTTCTTAAAATAATCATCAACTGCTTTGTATGATAGGCTCACGATTGATGTAGCACCGAGTGTCCTTACAGGTTCTCCTGGCAATGAATGATCCAAGCTACTCAAAGATTCCCTCTAGTTTGGTGAATTACATGTTACTGAAGATTTTTTGTTCTCATACTTGATCTAGAAAATAAATTTCCCACATGCATTTCTTACTGTCCCATCATAGAACATGGTCATATCCTATATAAATTCCATTAGACTCTTAAAAAGTATCCTTGGTTCTTTGATTCCCATATATTGACAGAAGATTCCTTCTCTAGATGATACAGAATGAATAAATGCATCAAAATGATTTAATTCAAAAACACGCGATGTTTTAATGAGTCCACAAAATTCATCTAAATCATCTTTCTTATATGGGTCTCTCTTGTGCAGATCGAAAGAAAGAGAACCATTGAATGGAAGATGTGAAGAAAGATTATTAAGCTGATTTCTAGGAAAAGTATTCCTTCCTTGAAAGAATTGAAGCACTAAGAATCCAAGTTGTTGAACCACTTTCTTAGGGGATCTTGCATTTCCATTGTCAACCATAAAAAAATGAACTTGAAGAAGAAATAGCCTTTGTAACATTTTCCTACAATCCAAATATATGCTTCTCCACTTGGGAAACTACAAAATTCTCATATCTTCGACCTCTCATATGATTCATAAGCCTTGAAATTTCAGTAACCTCATTTACTATCTCTTTCATAAATATATTTCTCTGATATAGATAGTGAGGAGGAACCAAATTATCTAGGCTTTCACTAAAACGATCTAAGGATAAAAATTCAATCAGAAACCATTTAACTAAATCCAAGAACTTCACTACTGCTTTAGAACTTTTCAATTCAACATTTGCAATGAAAATTTCAATCAGAGAAGTATGAAATTACATTTTATTGCCATTGAATAATAATATTTCACTATTACTTATGAAAAGTATGTTCTCCTTGCAGTTCAATTCTAAAGGTAAATCCATCTGAAGAAGCTAGATAATAGTCCAAAATGGACCTCCATCATGCACTTTAATGACTGTTGGTTCAAAAAAAATTCCATAAGTCCACATTGATAACTGATTCAATGTGGTTTTGTTCAACAGGAATTTTCCAAATCGAATCTTGGTAACAAGTGCAGTACCAACACTCACTGCTATGTTTTCTTCTCCACATGAGAAGTGAACATTTGTTTATCCACACATAACAATTGAGAAATCTCATCTTGAGATTCTAAATATTGTGGATAGTAAACATGAATGCAATCCACCTCAAAATTTGCACCAAGTGGCCCACATATAAGAGGGATAATCATCACTAGAGAGCCCAGATGTACGTATTCTTTTAATGTCTGCAATGTATGTTTGTGGATACTTGGAGGATCGTTAATCAAAACAAAATACCCACCATGAAGCCCATGATTAATGACTTCACGGATTTCTACTTTTTTCATTGCTTTGGCGAATGCATGTGGACAATAATTACCTCCCTTGTCAACAAAGGTTCTACATTTTCCTTTCACTAGTACATGTGCACATTCTTCCCATGCAAAATCATTGTTATTGCAACAATTTTGTGTCGCTATAGCAACAAACATGACTCCATATTTTCATGGAAACATTTTTTTTGTTGTAGCCACAACTCGAAACATTTGTCACTATGGTGACAAGAAATAGATGCCACCTAGCGTTCCTAGATGATTCTTGCAAACTAACTTACGTCGCTATAGCAATGAATTGTTCATCACTATATTGACAACGGCCTGTCACTAGTGCGATGGGACATACTTCCTTGAGAAACAACTCTTCATGCCCTTATTGATGAATATTCCATAAAAGATGTTGATGTAATTGTAACTTTGGAATGTATTCATCCGTATTTCTTATGTATTGTAACCCGATGTTTATTCCGGTATGTATTGTAATGTATTTGAGTCATTCCATACCCCAATGTTTATTCCAGGAAGTTTCTATAATGAGAAAGTCATGTCAAGTCATTGTGGGTAACCCTCCTATTGGTTAAGGGTTAAAGTCCCCACAGTTGTGGGGCCCTTGGGTTATTAGAATATCCTAGTGAAGTTGACCCTAGGTGAGTCATTGTATGTCATGGAAATATTCCCCACCATTTTGTTACCCTCCTATTGGTCGGAGAAGGCAAAGTCCCCACAAGTGGTGGGGCATTAGGGTTATTAGACACTCCTAGAGACGTCGGCTCTAAGTAATTGTGGGCACTAAGTAATTGTTAAGTGAGGCCGACATGTTGGAATGGGTTCCAAGTGAATGTAAGAATATAAATAGAGAGTGATAGCCTCTCTATTTATCATACTCTTACACACACACTCACTCATGGGGGCACATGAGTGAGAGAGGAGAAGCTCTCTCAGTGTGTGAGAGAGACACTGCTGCTGTCGGGAGATCATCTTACTGTTTTGGGGTTTTACCTTTTTGGTGCTGATTATATCTCTGAGGAATTTGTAGGTTTTTCTCCTTTATGGTTTCCCCATGGAAAATTCTTTGCATCTCTTTTCTCTTGTGTTGTGCTTGTGTTTTACTGTTGTGCATGTTATTCTCTCAGTTAAAGATCCTAAGATCATAATGCTAGCTTGAATGATAAAAATATAACATGGTATCAGAGCTAACCTGAGAAGAATACATTGTACAACTATAGAAGTTAGGACTTCTTACTTTTTTGGTTCTCTCTCCACAATCCATCAGCAAAAGAATGATAGGAAGACTCTCCATTGAAGGGCGCATCTTTCCGTCGAAGCAGAATTCGATTCCAAGCATTTTCAGTTTTTGATGCAGAAATTAGGGATTTCTACAAAAGAGGAATTTTTGAGTGAGGCTAGAATAGGATTGTTCTCCTCATAAAAACCAAATTTTAGAGACCTGTATCAACAAATTTGGTTGGGTGAAACTCCAGGAAAGTCAAACCCTAGTTTGACCCCAAGCTAGAAAAACCCTAAATACTAAAACTGTTAAGGTTTGGTACATTCGCTACATCCTGAGATTGGTGAAGGTGCAGGAGCTGAAAATTTTATAGGCAAAATATACAATCCTGATGTACCTGTGTTCCAAAATTCATCCTTATATTCGCTATATTCTGGGATATATGATCCCTCCCAGTTAGGGTTCCAGCCTCTTCCAGAATTCATCCCTAAACAGGACACTTGGGGAGAATTGAAATATATTGGGCTCCAGAGGTCCAAATGGAATTCCTAAAGCTGTTATAGAAATTGCATGGACTTTAATTTCGGTGTTATGAATATCAGACTCAGAAGATAAACCAATGGCACGTGGCATGCTGTACAACTTCGCTGTTCTGAATAGTCCTGTAACAGGTCACCTTGGGAAAATGATCATAAATCCAAATTGGTGAAACCAATTCTGATGAAACCTATGGTGGTGGATCCGAGACATATGAGGTTACCTCAATGATAAATTTCAGACATAGAGGAGCCATAATTTCGGTCATATCACAGAAATAGTGATAAGCATTTCTGCAAAAGAAATTGGAAAACTAGGGCTTTCTGTTCTGGGAGCTTCCCTCCACTGTTTTTAGAAAAGTACATTGGAAAGCTCCATTTAAAGAGATATATATTTATATCCAATCAGATCTGAAATATTCCAATTTTTTAAAATTAGGGTTTCTCTGACAAACCCTAGATCAACTAGCTCTAGAACCAGGACGAACACCTCAAATCGGTAAGATCTAATGATTTGCTATTTTCATTTGAGGTTCTCATTTCAAAGTGATCTATCACATCAGCTTGATGATAATCTTGGTGAAGTTGATAACTTCCAAGTATGGAAGTATATGATCTCTCTGAAGAAAATGAATTGGACACCTACATGAGTAGAGAGGTTCCAGTTCTAGAGGGAGATGAGGTTAGAAGCCTTACACAAGAAGAAATTGGTCAAGGCCAAGAAGATCATTGTTGATTCAATCACATATAAACTTGTACCACAAATGTCTTCCTTAAAGACACCGAATATGTTTGATTCCTTAACCAAACTATTTGAAGGGAAGAACATACATCAGAAGATGACCTTAAGAAACCAGTTGAAGAATGTGAAGATCCAGAATGCAGAGACCATGCAGTCATAAGAGTATCTCAAATCAAGAACAACTTGAAGCGGTAAAAGAAGAAGTGAAGAATGCAGAAGTGGTGATGGCCACCTTGAATGGCCTCCTAGGATCATGGGATTCATTCATTCAAGGAATGTGTGCCAGAAGGAAGTGATTACTTTCAATAGACTCTGAGAAGAAGAAGAAGCTCAACTCATAAGAAGAGAAGAGAATATGTGAGCAATTGAAGATCAAGCTCTCATCATCCAAAGAAGATCCCTCAAGCGATGAGGAATATGAAGAACTCAACTCTTGAAGCACCTTTTATCCTCCTTAGCATTTGGATAAGAAATGATGCTATCATGAATGAAGAAGACGATGAAGCTGAAGGCTCAAGAAGGAGTCTACCCATGAAACAAATAAAGATAAGTATTCAATTGTCATTTCATGATATTGTTTTGTCATGGATTTGTTTATATTCAGTTGATGTATTATGCATGATAGGATGTTTGCATTAATGAAAGTATACTACTAATATACATTTGATGGGTAAGTAGCTCATGCTGCTATAAAAATCACCATTTCTACTTATCTAGAATGAAACCTCTTTGCTGACATATTGGATTAGTGCACAATCTCAATGTTGTCCTGGTAGAGATGGAAGGCATCTAGAAAAATTTCTGTGAGATATGGATGAATGTTGTATCGGCTAAAGTAGTTGCATGATCATATATTTATGCATAAGAATTTTCCAGTATGAATATTCCTTATGAAATGTTTCTAACCATATAAACACATTTGACTTGTAGGAAAGATCGTATACATAATCGCCTACAAGCAAAGAAGAATGCAACTTGTTCCGAAGAAGAAGTGCCGACATTTCAAAATGAAGAATAATATGACGAATACACTGACATCATTGATACAAAACCTTCCAGCCATGAAGAAGTAACCAAGAAGAAATGG
Organism: Pseudotsuga menziesii; assembly: GCA_001517045.1. Lineage (NCBI taxonomy): Eukaryota > Viridiplantae > Streptophyta > Pinopsida > Pinales > Pinaceae > Pseudotsuga > Pseudotsuga menziesii. Next base: position 196,653 of record LPNX010482703.1, read on the forward strand.
AAGACCAGTTCAAGAAGAATGATGTCTAGGATGCAGTATGAATACCTGAAGGGAATTTCGTAGCTCCATCATGCAGTAGATGGAAACATCGTGGGATACAAAGAAAGATTCATAGCATGAGGCTTCTCACGAAAAGAAGGCATAGAATACGAAGAGACATTTGCATCTAGTAAGAATTTAAACACATACATGATGAGATTGATGAAGATCTTAACCTTTGCTACAAGGTTGAAGATGAAATTCTATACACTAGATGGATACATAGAACACTAGTAGCATAGGAAGCTACTTGTCACTCTGGTACAGAATGTTTTCAGTGCATAGAGCACAAAAAACAGAGGGAGTATGATGCTTCTCTTTAGAGGGAGTGACTACAGAATATCTTGAGGTTCGACATGGTATGACAGGATGGGAAGATTACTTATGACTCTAGGATTACTAAGAGTAAAGCGGATTGCAACCTTTGCTTCAAGGTTGAAGGTGGAAGACCAGTGATGCTCCTGTTATGTGTCAATGCCCTATTTTCTAGGCATGGAGGTGTGACAAGGGAAGTATGTAGTAGAGATCCTGAATAGGTTAAGGATGATGGACTGCATGACCACACATATGGCATCGAACCTGAAGCTATTGAGCGATGCTTCATCAGATTCGGTTGATGCTACGATATATCGTCAGATGATTGGATCATTGATGTACCTGACAAACACGAGACCAGACATTTGCTTATTTTGAGAACTTACAATCATATTGTGAGAACTTACAATCGTCAGATGATTGGATCATTGATGGATTGTAACTTTGTTCAGGTACATTTGCTTAAATTCACCCTCACATCTTTCAAGATGTCGAATTTTGAACACTTTTGGTGTGAAAATATTTCCACTAAATCATAAGATTATGAAAACCCCATTGGTACATGCAAAAAATTGGTTAAACATGTCAAGAAGGAATTTTATCCACCCATGTACATAGAACAATAGTATAGAAGTGGCTATAATTTATACAATGAAAAGATCAAATTGTACAAAGTTATGCTGACGAATTCCAATAATTAACGACTTGACTTAGTGTTAGGGAGTAAAAAAATTGACTTGGTTTGAATTATATCACTGGTTTGGATCCTTATATCCAACTAGAGATGGAATATCTCATTATTAGCACTCTAGCATAAGAATTTAATTATTCCATTAAGCTTGATAAATCAAAGGAGAAAAGATGTTTTCCAACCAAACCACCCAGTTGACCTTTTGATAAGAAATATTATTCAAGTACTGAATCTGAAAAGTTGAAATGGTATTCATAGATTGCTTCCTAGAAGTTGGATAAGGTAAGAATTCTTTCAACAATAAGAAGGGAAAACAGACTAAACAACCCCATGTAGGAACATGGTGTGATTACCACGATTCAACATTTAATGACACATGAATAAAAATATCTAAATATATTCTTCGTGCAGATGTCTTCCTAGGAATTAGGCTCACCCAACCGAGCTATTGTGGAATTAAAACTAGAATCCATCACTCTATGGGAATCGAATTTGACATCCCTCGTGAACTAAACTATCCTTGATGAAGAGGAAACATAATGACTATTCCATACGCATATATGGGTCCAAAATAACCCATTACATCTGATTGTGGACAATGATAGTCAAACTAACTTTGTCTCTAAATAAAATTTGAAGAAATTAGGTCATCTGCAACCTTATAATATCAGTTGGTTGAAGGATGGACAAGAACTCATGATCATTGGATAGTTCAAGATTACCTACTTCATCCATCCATTTCAATATGAGGTGCTTTGTGATGTGGCACCACTCTCAGTAGTTGATGTGTTGTTTGGAAAACTCTATTTTTGGGATAGACATGGAAAGTATTAGTCCAAACCACAAATAGTGATTGTCAAAATCTAGAATTAGTGGTGTGGAATTATTGAACATCAACCCACACTGAAATTCAATATGGTTTCATCAAAACAAGCCAAAAATTTGATCAACCATAATCAAAAATTCATGTTGTTGATGATCAAACCTCATCACTCTCAAAGGATCATAACAACCAATCGACTCTCCACCGACCATGACTCTCAATAGAAAAAAAAAAGTTGATGGAGTCCTTAATGAATTAAAATATGTGTTCAAAGATCAAGCTAGAGTACCATTATATTGCTAGGTAGAACACTCCATTGATATTATTCGTAGTTCTTCAGTTCCCAATGGATTTGTTTATAGAATGTCTCTTTTAGAGAATGAATAAATTTATATACAAATTCAATATTTGATTTACATAGGGCATATTCGACCTATCTCCTCTCCTTGTGGAAGTGAATTTGTCCTAGTTCCTATTAAATATGAGACATGGCATATGTGAATTGACTATGGAGAGTCGGTATCCTCTTCCTAGAATAGATGATTTACTTGATTATTTGAAATATTTTATATTCTTTAGCAAACTCGATCTCATGTCGCTATATCATCAAATCCCCATAGAGTCCTCATATGTATGGAAGACTGATTTTAAAACCAAGGAAAGTTTATTTCAATTGTTAGACATTCCTTTTGGTCTAACCAATGCCCCCACAAATTTCATGAGGTATATGGATGATGTTCATAGACCTTTTGTAAGTAATGTGCCATTGTCTATCTAGATGACATCCTGATTTCCAGTAGATCATGAGAAGAGAAACAACTTCAACAAGTGATCAATGTTCTCGAACAAAAAAAACTATGTTTGAGCTTGGAAAAGTACTCTTTTGCAATGAAGAGTATCATATAGTTAGGATATGTGATTGAACGAATAGGAATTAGAGTTGACCCAGGAAATATACAAGTAATCAAGGAATTTCCCGCTCTAAGAAACCTTCAAAAAATAAGGATTTTCCTTGGTTTAGTGAATTTCTATCATATATTTGTGTTGGGATTAATCAATATAGAAATTTGGGCGATGAGTTAGTTGAGTAAGGGAGGTAGAAAGAAATATTTCAAATGGACTACAACACAACAAAAATATTTTGAGCATCTAAATAACAAGCTTTGCACTTCTCCAATGCCCGTGCTACCTAATTTGAATTAGCTATTTGAAATTCAGGAATATGCATTTGACTATTTAATGAGCATTGTGGTCATGCAAGCATTCCATCTAGTGGCCTTCCATTCAAAAACTTTGCAATGATGTTTATTGTAAGTATTCAACTTACAAAATGAAATTGTATGCCATTCTACAAGATTTTAGGAAATGGAGACGCAAACATTAACTTGTCAACTATGCAAATATAGTGGGATGATATCTGAAGTAAAGAGACTTCACTGAGTGGACACATCTCTTGATTCAAGAAGATTATAAATAAAAAAGAGATGGATGTGGTGAAGTAATATTGTAAAATATTAATATCTAACTATTTAACAAGCTTTGGAGTTTTAGTTTTTCAGGATATCAATGGCTCGTTGATCGTAGATGAATATATTTTTGCAGTAGAGCTGAAGTTTGAGATGAGCTATAAGAATTTACACAAGAATATCTTGAATCAAATGTAAACTCACAATAATTGCAATATAGATAAGAATAATAATGAATAAAAAACATAAGAGAGAAAACTCAATTTCTATAAACTTCATCTGAGCCTAAAGAGGCATTTGAACTCCAAAAATGTTGAATGCTTAGATAACAAAGAAAAAATTACTGGACATAGTTGACATTCATAACTCCTAAAGAAGATCAGTTAAATGACTGTAACAGACAGTAGGTGGACCAAGAAGGAGTATTATCTAGTTAACTGATGATAACTAATGATGGAGGGTGCATTAGAAGCGTTCATTTGAGTTTTAGTGGTCATCAAAGCTCATACTAACTCAGGTGATGAAATCAAGGCTAGTTAACTGAAGGTAGGCTCCTAAATTATAGAAACTGACTCAAGTGGGCCTAAAATCATGCATGAGAGAGAATTAACTCCTAGAAACAAGGAAGAGGGAACATATAAGGATACTAAGGCTAATAATGACAAAATATTAGTCTAGAGTGATCAAGATACTTAGGACTATACACTAGGTGTTCAACTGATAATGGTCTAAGCATTAGAAAATCAAATAAATTATTAAGGTTAATGTCTAAATGGGTCAAATACTTGAACACCCCCCCTTAAGCCTGAATTAAGTGCAAAATAAAATGATATTAGGGCCCAACAACAAAGGATAAGATCAACCTTTACAAATTTATTTATCCATCTAAAATGACGAAAGAGGCAAACCATCATGGGAAAATACTCCCTCAAGAATGGACATGAGGTACACCAGAAATAACCTGGTCCAAATCCAAGTAGGTGTGAACTGGATTAGATGTCTAGAGGGATCTTCTTCTTGGTAAGAAGAGGTTACTATTCCAATGTCTGGATCATGTGTTGGATATTTGCATATTCTGCATAAAGGTGCTCACTAGACTTGATTTTTGAACCAATCAGGGTGAGAGAAAATATGAATGCATTGAGCAGGAAGAGGTGGTCCAACATTAACTTTGAACAAATGCTAGTGAGAACAGGACCAAGAATATGGAACCAAATTCCCAAGTGTTCCAGTAAGATGGAAAATGAACAATGTTCTTCATCTTGAGTAGATATTTAATGAACCGAGATAGTCAACATAGAGGAATACATAACAAGCAATACTATAGTGAGAGTGAGGGAGCAACCAACAACTAGAAACTATGATCTAGCCTCCAAAACATCCAATTGATAAAATAGTGCTCCATAGGCCAGTGAAGTATGCATAGGATCATCAACAACTGACATATTATCTTCAAGATTAAAATTAGAAGAATGATTTGAGAACAAAGGGAGATGGAGATATTTGATTTCTTCATCAACAAGAGTAGTCCAAATTTCTTCTTCATATATATCAGCTTCATGAGAAGCCACAGAGGAGGAATGAGTCACTACAAGGAAACTTTCAACAATTCGAACTGTATAATTTGTTCATATTTCTTCCATAATTTCTTCTCCAAATTAAGGAACAATTTAGAACTCAAGAAGTTGTACATGCAAAACAAATCATGTATGTAAGATTAAATAAAAACTCAAAAACGTGATTGATGCCATGTTTCCAATTTAATCACAAATTATGCTACAATCAACGAAATAAAATTTTGTTGAAGGCCCATTTAAGTTATCGAATAGGTATTTCAAATAATATAAGGAACTTGACCTATCTCATTTATGGAGTGAGAGATATAAATCCTAAATAGAGGTTATAGACAGACGTGGGCTATTCCAAACCACTAATATTCAACTAAACATATCTCCCAAACTAGAGGCTCAAATTGAATTATGAAAAAAAAACATTTTAGATAATGGAAAGACCTTTCAAAAAATCTATGGTAAACACTCTAAGATGATCTATAGAGGTAGTGAAATATCTTCAAAGTTGGATGTGATTTAAATTTTGTTGTTGAAATTATACTTGAAAAAAAACTCTAAATATCTATATGGAAGTTAATTGGTTCTAAATATGCTATGTTCAACCTAGAAAGTTTGATACCATATAAGAATTTGCACAAGAAGATCTTGAATCAAATGTAACCTCACAAGAATTACAATAGCTCGATAAGCATAATATTGGAGAGAAAATAATGAATTAAAAACATAAGAGAGAAAGCTCAATTGGTATAAACTCCATCTATGATACAAATACAAAAATTTGAATCCTCTAGGAGTGATTCCAATCCGATGTCTTAGAATGACGACAAATATCACTAACTATATGAAAATCACCACTGGAGACTCACTAGTGTAACTCCTAACAACTAAATTAGTTCACTATCAGTTAACTAACCAAGGTAGGTGAGAAAAGATACCTAACCTCCTTAAATCATGCAAAGTGGCACTAGGATAATTGAAGATGAACTAACTAATTCCCATCGGAGCATAACTCAACACCAACTAGGGTGAATTGATGGTGGGACTCCCATGACTTAGTTTAGGTTCCTAAATTACAGGGACTGGCCTCTAGAACTACTAAACTCGTGCATGTTGGCACATTAAGTGGTAGTGGTACCTAGACGAGTTCCCTATGAAACTAGTGAAGTGGAAACATACTCCTAAGTTAGGAAACTGACATTTAGACTGTGGTGGTCAAGGGAGAATTATAATTAATCCTAACATGAGAAGCACTGATAATTGGATACCCATAGTTCAGATGTGTGAAGTGCTTACTCAATAAAGACATATATTGTAGTTATATTCACACATCATATTTTGAAGAATGGTTTGACATAGATATAAGGCGAAGATGTATTTTGGAAGAAAGTTATTATATAAATTGTAGACGTATTTTGGAAGAAAGGTATGACATGATAAGACGTAGGAATTTTTTGAAGAAAGGTCTGACATAATACACATACACATTTTGGAAGAAATTTATGATGTATATATTCAGGTGCAGACTCACAAATGCATATTTGAAATGTTTTGGGCAAATTTCTAACACAAACATAAAGACACTGATCAAAGATTTTGACATTTGTGTAATTTGAAAAAGGAGACACATATCTTAATCACTTTGGGAAATTGACTGATGCATATACAAAGACATAAATAAGAAGAATTTAGAAGTTGTGGTATTTGAGGAAAGAACATTTCTCTACTTTCCATATAGTCACATTTCATATCATGAAGGTCGTACGGGGAAAATAAAACAGGGTCATCATCTCCTTCTAGTTGGTGCTGGAAAATATAGTTAGGTTGCAACAACATCTTTTTTGTGGTTGTAGATAAAATTCAGGGGATCACAATCTCCTTCCAATGGGTGCTGGAGAACAAAAGAAAGTTTTAACTTCCACACCTAGAGGGTGTAATTCATCTGTAAATTGGATCTTGAAGACACAAGTCATAGTGTTTGCTACCAACCCAATATTTGTTCAGGTAAGTGCTCGAAAATACTGATTTAGATCTCATGCAGATAGAAATTATTGTAGGTTAGTGCCAATAGATCGCAAGTTGAACTTGATATAAATTTAACATATGAAATGAGTGGGTTCTCATGTTCATAGACTGTAATCCCCCATTGATGTAACTACACACACACATATATACATACACACACAGATATATATATATATATATATATATATATATATATGTGTGTGTGTGTGTGTGTGTGTGTGTGTGTGTGTGTGTGTGTGTGTGTGTGTGTGTGTGTGTG
>LPNX010482712.1:10862-29015 GCA_001517045.1 Pseudotsuga menziesii
GATATCACCAGCATAACTTTTCTCTCCAAGTATTATTGATCAATACCCTCCCCAAGGCCTTTATTTATACTTAGTGAAATAAGGCAGTTTCGAAGGTTGAGGAGGTTGAGACAGTTAAGATAGTTATTGTTTAGGGCTTAACAAATCTCAAATAATAGTGATTTATTATTTTTAATGTCAAGGGAAGGCGTACATGAGTATTGATACTGGCAACCCGCATATGACACGTGAGTTGCTATAAGGGAAACCCGCGTACAGATCTGTATGCGGGTTGCAATGACAAATACACGCATACAGTACGCGACATGTTGTAGGAAAAGTCACGTATGTACGTGGGTTGCTTATAGGCAAAGTCGCATACATCAATTGACATATGAAAAGTTCAAAATGGCAAGTTGGATGGATAGTGAATGTATTTCATAACATGCCCATCTATATTGTTTTAGGCAACCTTCAATCCATAAATGTCCTTTTGTGCGCCAACATAGGAAATGTCAGCACTCGGATGGCGAAGTGCCATTTGGGTTGATAACAGATGCCCCCTAATGTGTGAGGTTAGAGGGAAGCGATGGCCGAAATACATTATAATATTTATCTTTGGAGAACTCAGAAATCCAATGGAGCAGAGGTAGTACCTGAAACAAATACATAATAATGTCATATACAAAGTCATATCTAAGGATGCAAAGTTCAATATACTGGAACACAAGATCTTTTACAATATTTGAGTACATCATATGATACGGGTACAAGACCACGTATATTACAAAGGTGGATCGAAGCCACACTATACAATAATGATGAGTCTTCAAAGATCTGGAAGCTGTGTACATAAATGGAACATAATCTTGCGTAACTTAGTCCATAGATGAGGAACTAAGGTCTTCATAAGCAACCCCAAAGAACTAGTACAATCCAAGCCATGTGAATAAATGTAGGATGAAGTCGAACATGGAATGGATTCAACAGTTTGTCAATCAATAGGTGATAATCGACAACTGAAGCAAAGGAATTCACCGATGATGAAAGTGAATCCTGAGGTACTATTGTGAAAACTCTAGGTCTTCATCATCAGGAAGTACTGAAGCAGAACCATACTGTGATAAGGAAGGCAATAGATCCTCCAACGGATCACAAGAGTGACTAGGAACTGGGAAAAGGAAAGGAGACACAAGAGATAACATATATAACAATGATGGGATCAGGATAGAAATCAGACATTGAGTGAAGTCCTTGAATAGTGAGAATGACATAGAGATGACCCAAGGCAGCTTTTTACTTTATAGATAGCACAACTAGACTTATCTGTCATGTAGGAGACATGATCAGATTCTCCAAGTATAACGGAAAAGAGGAGGAGTAATAAACTCGAAGTATTAGCTGAACTAAAAGTGAACACTAAGACATGGGTATCGAAAAAAACAGAGAGTGCTATGTTCAAGGATGACATGATGCCACTTACTGAAAACAAGAGAAAACTTCTTCCTTACCTTCCCTGTTAAATTTTAACGAGTCCAAGAAATTCAACTCGGATCTCTCTTCATTTTTTAACAAGATTGAAGAGAAGAGAGAATAATGCTTGATAGTGTCACTGATTCGTGGATTTAATGAGCGCGAACTAATACATGCTCAGCTGGTTTTTTCACATTTAGAGAGTCTGGAAACTCCAAAGAAGACTCCAGGGGGGTTCTTTTTCGTCCAATTTAGTCTCCTAGGGCCGAAAAAGTATAAAACATACCACAGAAGAACTCTCTTAACTTTCGGAGAAGAAAAGGTGAGCCTTTTTCATACTTAGTCAGAGAGGTTTGAAAAAGGTTAAATTACCACCTACCCAATGCTCCTTCCAAAACAACATAAATAGCTTGAGTTTTACGAGTGTGAAGGAAAGCAAGATCACTCAAAAAAGATCCATTTGAGTACGAGAAATGGGCCTTACAACCATAAACTCATTGCTTTGTTCTTTAGTGTTTAACAAGCATGACAAAGACACAAAGTACACTCGGAATCTTTTTCATGTTTAGGTCCAAAGCACGAAAAAGAGAAAACTAAGCTCATACTGGGAGTTCCTTTTTCGTAAATTTAGTCCCTCAGGTCCGGAAAAGTGATAAACCTATACCTGAGAATACTCTTATCAATTCAAGTAGAAAAGAGAGGGATCCTTTCTCGTATTATTTTGCATGGTCCGAGAAAGAGATAACCTACCACCAATGCGGATGCCCATTCACATTTTCTTAATGAGCTTGAACAGACAAGTTAACTCGGCAGTCAAGTCTATTTTAAGGAGTTAGACCTGGGCCTAAAGAAAATCCATAAGGGCGGGGAGTCCTATAAAGGGATAGCTTGTAAAAAGAGACCCAAAAGAAGCTCTATTTGGCGTGAAAAATAGCTAAGAGGATACCCCTGTACATGAAGCAACTACAACATGAGTATCAAAAGACAACATAGGTTTCAAATGAGGATACTCATGAAAAGAAGGTCCTATCCATGGAAGAACAATGGTAAAGACAGGGAACTAATGGTTTAAAATACCATAGTCCGTGGAAAAAATGTTAATTGCTAAGGTTAATGTGGATTAAATATAGATGCAAAAATGTATTGGAAATGTCAAAAACCACCCTATGGGAGAAAAAAACACTTTGAAATGATGAAAAACCTGTTAAAGGGCAAAAAGAGATATTGTATTAGTTGAATACATTTCGAACTATAGGAAAAAACCCACTTTTAGAAATATAATTTCTATACATAGTTCAAAAATTAAAACAAAACACACCATTTTGATTTTTAGCCATAAGAAGTAAGTTTTTACCTCTACCTTCATTCGATCGGTGTGGACAATCTAGTGGACGAAATCCAATTCCGCAAGTTGTAGGTAATCCTACACCCCGAGCTCTTCAATTTGATCGTAGCAATTTTCAAATTTGAGTCCCAATTTCATTTTTTTAAGCATCCTAAAGCATGGCATGGTGTGTACGCGGGTTCACTATGTTGAAACTCACGTACACGTGTTTTGTACTCGAGTTTCCTTTAGAGACATTCACGTACAGTACACGACATGTCTAACTAGATAGTCGCGTGTATAGTGTGAAGGATAAAAAGCTAAATTGAGGCTAAAATTTTGAAATTTTATATGAAATTGATGATTCATAATGGTTGTTTTGCTAGGTGTGAAGATGGTGTTGGAATGGAGGGAACGGGAGCATGAGAATATGGACCAGGAAGCACTTCAAAGTGCACCCACCATACATGCTTTACGAGCGAGTGGGTTATTAAAATTCTTTTGCACATCACCAATGCAGGCCAATGTCCGTTTATTGGAGTTCATGAGAAACTACTGGGACCATGATTTAGGGATGTTTGACATACAGGGTGAGACTTTGGAGATTACTTTCGAGGACATATATTTTATTATCGGCCTATCACGACGAGGAGAAACGGTCAACTTAGATGGTACCGGCAGGGGCGATGATCCTTTAAGTATCTAGAACTACATTGATGTGTACTGCACACCTGGTACCCAGAAGAGAGGGAGTTGCATCCCTATTGCACATATCCGTGATTTTACACTACAGGTACTGACGAGCACCATAGTGAGGATTGCAAGATCCTCTTCATTACATCTAGCTACACGGAACCAAATGAGGTTGGCGGTGGATTGTACGTAGGGTTCCCTATATGATTGGTGTTCAGGAGTTGTCCCAATTATGAGAAAACAACTCTCTAATTACAAGAGAGGAAGGTGAAAGAACCTTGGGTATTCTATCATATTGGGTGCCTTCTTCGAGAGAGAGTACCAAGGTTGAGCCCTTCCATACCCCTACCAGTTCGATCTCCACATCAGCCTAGGCTAAGCAGATGGGGGGACATCTTCCTTCGTCAAGGAGGAGGAGGCTCAGTGCAGAGTGTGTATGATGATGACTTCTACTTCTAGTGGGAGTGACGGCTACCGGCACTAGAGTAGTTTTCGTATGCCGAAATGGATTTTCGAGGTGATCAAGACCTTATCCTCCCTCTAGGAGGAGCGTAGGGAGAGCTAGGTAATTTTTTAATTTTGAAAATGTTTTAAATTTTTTATGAATTTTAAAATGATAGATATATACATATGTATAAAAGTCCTAATCCTATAAACATGTCAAAATGCAGATATTGGACTGGTCCTCCCTAAGGGGCATCCACGTATGTTTGTTCATCCTGTCGTAGGTGAAGACCCGCGGCTTATTAGGGTTATGGAGGGGAAGCTGGCCAGGCTTACCCATAGAGTTCCCACTTTACAGATAGAGCATATCCCGGTCATCATGTAGGAGTTTGTGGTTGGAGTTCCACTTGTCTGGTTACTGCTTTTGAGGCGGGTGGCCAGAGAAGTTCTTGTGTACATAGATGCTGTGGAGGCTGCCGAATCCGAAGAGGCTGAGGAAGCCAGAGTACAGAGAGACCATGGGGAACAAGGTGGTCCAAGTGACCAGGGTGGTCCTGCTTAGATCTAGGACATTTTGATGGACTGCGATCCACATTTTGCATATTTTTTGTATAGTATACAGTTATGACTGGATCTGAGGATCAGACTCGACCTATCTATAGATAGATACTCACACACACACACACACACACACACATATTGTTTTCGGTTTATTTACAAGTGTTTTTTATGTGCATGCTATATATTTTTATGAAATGTGTGCTAGATGCCAATCTAAAATGTAATTAGCATATGCATCAGTCAATGAATTCTGATTTCTTGGAATGTGATTGAATATAATAAATTCAAAATTTCTTTCCAATAACCTAACTTGCATGAACTGACGTAATAGAATAGGGTTTCGCACCTGATAAGCTCAATTGAGCTGGGAAACCACCAGTTGAGAGTCTAGACGGACTTCTAGCTAGGTGATACCACGTGACAAAGCATCCCATAGAAGCTCAATTACATCCCTATATTCAACAACATTATTAGAAGCAGGAGCTAAGAAAGCACCTCCAGTGGCAACTAGCTGTCCTAAGGGAGAGTAAATGACCCACACTGCTGAAGCTAGATTACAAGTGTGGCGATTGGCGCCATCGGTGAAACCTAGATACCTCTCAGAAGACATCTGCAACAACCAGTAGATGGTATAAAAAACAAAACCGACAAACTAATGTACATAAAAATACATACAATAAAATGCATGAAAAAGCGCTAAGCCTAAGCATAGTACTTTTTCAGGTAGAGCCCATTTCTAGGCTCAGACAACTTGTTCCCATCAAAATCAATTAACTCATATGTGCCCTTCTTTAAGACCTTCAAAATGACATAAGGCCCTAACCACATGGCCTTGAATTTTCCTGCCCCCAGGGGTTCTTTGTCTTGGTCCCAAAGCAAAACAACTTCCCCCTCAAAGAAAATCCAAGGTTTGATCGACTTATCATATTGATTTTTGACCCTATTCTTATGAGCTTGATTAGTGGTCAGCGCATCTCTACGATATTCATCAAGGTGTTCTAAATGTACCAGACGTTCTTCAAGCTCTGTCGTATCGGGTAACACATGAATAGCTATTTTCAAAGATGGGATTTCACATTCAACCGGGGTAACTGCTTCCACTCCATGAACGAGTTGGAAGGGAGAGAAACCCATAGCCATTTTTACATTAGTTCGGTACGCCCAAAGAGCAGGGTATAGCATGATGTGCCAGTTAGAACGGGATGCATCGATTGTACGTTTGAGGATGGTCTTCAAAGTCTTGTTTACAGCCTCAACCTGACCGTTTTCTTGTGGATAGTATGAAGATGAATGTTCTTGTCTAAATCCAAGCATAGTGGTCAGTTTTGTCATCATGCTATTTTCAAAATGACTTCCATGGTCAGTGACAATCACTTTGGGTATACCAAACCGTGCTGTAATCTAATTGAATACAAAGAAAGTTGGTGTTTCCCCGTCGGCTTTAAAAGTAGGCATTACCTCTGCCCATTTCGTAAAATAGTCAACAACGACAATAATATATTTATGCCCCCCAGCTGAGGCTGGGTTGCATGTCACGTAATCAATCCCCCATTTCATGAAGGGGCCTACCAAGACAACGAGAAATAACGGAGTGGGATGTGACCGCATTTTCGTGGTGTAAAGCTGACAAGGATGACAGCGCTTCACCACTTCCACACAATCTTTGAAGATCGTGGAACAGAAATAACTGGCTAGGTCCTCAGTAAAATGTAGTGATGTAACCTCTGAACAACATAGAAAACTACTAAGGCTAATTTCTCAACATGGGAGTACCTGAGTTTAGGTCCGGCCAAAGCACGACTAAGATAGTAAATGACATGCTCTATGAGCTTATCGTCCTCCTAGACCAGTACAGTGAGATACAATATAAAATACCCAGAGTAATTTGGAGGACGCAGTAAAGGTGCCAACAACAAAGCTTTTTTCAATGCCTTGAAAGTGAGTTGTGCAGTTTCATCCCATACAAATGGGGTGTCTTGTTTAAGCAGGTGCATGAAACCCTTGGTAATATTGGCATAGTTAATGATAAAACGTCGAAGAAAATTAGACTTCCCTTGCAGGCTTTGAATTTGCTTGATAGAACAAGGACGAGGAAGATTTACAATGGCCTCTACTTTTAATGGATCCACTTGGATGCCTCTATTAGAGACAATGAACATGAGTAATCTTCCTGACTCGACACAGAACACACACTTGTGGGGATTCAAGTGGACTTATAGTATCTGCATCTCTCAAATATCAACCGTAAGTGATCTAGATGTTGAATCCCCTTACGAGAATGTGCAGGCAGATCATCAAGGTAAGGTTTGACAATGGCTTTGATATCATGGAAGGCAAAGTTCATAGCCCGTTGAAAGGTTGCCCCATCATTTTTCAATCCAAAGGGCATTTTTTTGTATGCGAAGGTACCCCAAGGATAAATGAAAGCAGTTTTATGTTGGTCGTTCAGTTTTATTTGAATTTGATTGTATCCGAAGAAACCATCCATAAACAAGAACACTTCACTTCCCGCGCAAGCATCTATAATTTGGTCTATAAATGGCATGGGATAGTTGTCCTTAGGACAGGCTTTATTCAAATCTCTGAATTTAGTACACACACATATGGTCCCTTGTTTCTTATCAACAGGAACAGGATTGGATACCCATTCTGTCAGAGCTATGGGATAAATAAAACCATCCTTCAACAGTTTTTCAACTTCAGCCTTCACAGCCGCCACTTTACGTGGGTTAATAGGTCTTAACTTTTGTTGAATAGGTTTGGCATCAGGATATGTTCGGATCTCATGTTCAACAATCAATGGATCAATGCCTGGCATCTCCTCATATGACCAGGCAAAGACATCACGAAAATCCTTAAACAAGGGAGTATATATAGCAATCTCTTCAGGAGAGCAGTTTGCACCTATATATATGTTTTCCATGATATCAGGATTTACAGAGATGTTGATAGGGATAGAAGCGGAAATATTTGCCATATTCCCCTCGTCAAACATTCCTTCCCTGGGTAAGGGATTGATGGGTGTATCAGCATCATCTGATAGTCTCATATGAAACTCTTGATTGTATATTTTGCTTAGCTCTAGAAAAAAAATAGGATCGATGGTGAATATCTTCACAGATCTTACCACGTCCAGTCATGGCTTCCAAAATGGCTTCATCAGAAGGTAAAACCATATCTTAATAGTCTGTAGAGTGCAAAGAGTTTTCCACCCATGCAGGCAAATAGACTTCTTCTAGGTCCTCCGATAATGTGAGAGGATCTAGAATGGGATCAACAGTGGTTTGAGTGATAGCTTGGTAAGCTACTTCCACTGTCGATAAGGGCACTTCTGGTTCATGGGGGGAAGGGAGAACCCAAGGATCAGTCCTATCAACAACCGTGGCTATGGAATTCCCCACACTAGTAGAACCAATATAGTTAATTAGGGCTAGAAGATCAAATGTGCCCATCAATGATGTGTACATTCCATCCCCAAGCTCTCTGTAGCAGGTTTGACTTGATCAACCAATGGCACAGTGGAATCATTAGACTCTAAACATCCTTTTCGAGTAAAATCAAGTTGGTCAAAAGTAACCAACTTTCCTTCATGTGGAAAACCACTACTTGAAAGACGACCGATGCAATAGCGGACATGGCATAAGTCCAGCTTCTTCCCAGGAGCAAATTATATTCCAAAGGTGCATCAATCACTCCCACCTCAACAGACACTGCTTTCCCTACCAGCTTAATTTCAAAAGTCGGTAGGATACCATGCGGACGGAATGACCTTCCATCGAAAGCAATAAGTAGAGTGTTTGATGGGACCAACTCTGGGGATCCGAGAGATTTCCAATAGGACAAGGACATAATGCATGTAGAAGCAACCTCATCAATGAAAACCCTTCCAATGGTCTTTCCACCATGGATGACATCTATTAATAAGGCTACATGGTAAGGTAGGGGAATTTTAACATCAGACAAATGAAATTTCGCCATGAGACTCGATGAGTCCATGCTGCCTAAAGCTGCTAAGAGGGCATCTCGTTGGGTGGGATAGCTCTGTAACATCTCTAAAGCTGACATTGCACACGAGGTTTGGGCTAGATCTTCAACCATAGAGAAGTTTGAAGCAGCCCTAGCATTAGGGTTATGCAAGGTCTTCTTGAAGACACCTTTCGGTATCTTCGGCATAGTTTTAGCAGGCTTCTCGATCATGAGAGGGTTAGAAGTTTCACCTATAGCCTTACCCTTCTCAGAAGTCTCTTTCTCATAGTTTTTATTCCTAGTCTGTAACAAAGTCAAAGATTGAACCATGTTGATATAGTTTGGGTCAGGGGCATTTTGAGTGCCCCCTGCTACATTAGAAGCTGAAGCAAAGTTCTACCCTTGGGGAAAAGGATCCTTTAGGACAGCCGATTGTTGAGGTTTAAGTAGCTTCTGGGCTTGTTCCATAAGGGGACAAAGGTGAGTAAGGTGATCCTCATGGCACAACTTACACGAGAATTTAACCTTCTTCTTTTCTTTCTTGCCCCCATCAGCACTATTTGTGGGTTTCTGCTTGTTTTGGTTTCCCTCTCCTTTATTTCCTCTCTTTTTCTTCCCACCGGGCTGTTGATTGCCCTTCTGAGAGGTCTGTACAAAAACATTTACACTCTAAGGGGAGGGGGCAGCATTTGCTACCTCTACCATAGAATGCTTGACGAACAACTGATGAAGTTGTTTAGCCAAAGACTCTATGGTGGGAGAGTTTACGAACCCAACCACACCATCACCATGGGGCCCAGGCTTAGGCTTCTTCGCATCATGGGTAGGCATCGATGCCTCAGGGATAATCTCATACAAGATCCCAGATTGTGAATAAATTAAATCCAATTTCTAGGCCCTAAGAATGGCTTCTTCTTCATTCGTCACTCCTGAGGTGGATACGTCCTTAGATATGTAGGGCAACATGGATTTAAGGAACCACTCTAGTAAGAACTTAGGAGGAATGGTGGATTTTATAAGGCTCTTTCACCTCCTCCACTCTTGGATATGATCCAAGATGTGGGTAGCCTTGTTCTGCCTAAAGGTAGATAACAAGTTTGTTCCGAAATCATATCGGACCAGAAGATGAAAGTGGCTAAGGAATGCACTAGCCAAGTCCCAAAAACTACTGAAAGCAGCAGAAGGCAACTCAATGTACCATTTTGATGTGGTACTTGTTAAGGTTCTCTGGAACAGCCTCAACCTAACCAAATCTTCATTCAGTGAATTCAAAGAACACCATAAATGAAATGTGGTGGCATGGGCCCCATGATCTTCACCAACTTTGCCTTCGAATTTAGGGATGTCCGATGGCAATTTGGTGGGAACAAGTGGCCACAAGGGGTCATTCCTCACTGGGTCATTCATCAACTTAGACAAATATGGAAAGTTTAACATTGCCAGGAACGGAAGCTTGGGTCGAACCTCAGGGCATCCATGCTCGTAAGTAAAGGTGGGGTTTCCCCCTGCCACTGGTTGCCAAGTGGATGGATTATTTTAAAACAGATTCCATCCATAAGCCACAGGGTTGTGAGTGGGAGGTGCAATATAAGAAGTTCGGGCCGTCCCAATGGAAACTGGGGTCTGAAAAATAGGAGCAAGCATTCCTCTGCTAAATAATGAAAAGGGAGAGCTCATAAATGGTGCAAAGACCAGAGTTTGAAAACTTTTCCCATTAGAGGTATTGTTTCCAAACTGCACTCCTACATAAGAAGGCGATGGGCCTACATATGGAGTGGATGGGGGAATGTGTCCCCCATTCCAAGGAAATCCTTGGATGAAAGCCAAGGATCCTACCAAACCACTCTAGACAATGTACATGAAGGAGGAAGGAACAATAGGTATACTAGGAATCCTAGTAACCATGTCACCAGAAGCACCTTCTAGGCTTGAGTGAACCCGCGGTTGGACCACCCAGGTCACTGGAGTCAAAGGCGTAGAAGGTATGCCAAATATAGGGGCACCTACCAGGGGAGGTAGTACCCCTTCAGCCGAAACGACTGAGGTGAAAAAAAAAGAACTTTCTCTTTTAGTAGAGATAATCCTACCCACAGGGACACCTTAAACAGTTGAATCAAAAGGTCTAACCTGGATGATCACAAGATTGTTTAAGTCAGTCGAGGGTGTGTTGAAATTCCTTGCAAACTCATTAGTCTACAAGTCTCCTATCTCAACTATATCAAAATCAAGACGGTTAGCTATAAGTGATGGTTCACCTAGAAATTCACTTACTCCTACCGGTTCAAATGAATCATCCGTGTTCAATCTCCACCTTTGGGGTGGAGGTGGAGGTTCCAATGTGACAAGAGGAGGAAGGTTTTGCAACCTTCTTGACCTTCTTATATATTGGTCCTCCATGATCAAACCCTAAGGCCAACTAAACACAGACAAAACCACAGAGCAAACACTATGAAATTTCCTAAAGCCTCAAACACTCAACAAGGGTGAAATATATGCTTTCCCGAAGAAAGTTGAAGGACGGTTACTTGGCGTCCTTGAAGTGGTTCATAGGCACAAGTGGAGGAATCACCCACCACCCTCCTACACTTTCAACAAGGGTTACCTTCCAAGCCCATCCAAGGTGAACCAGAAATAACCTTCTGATTTACCTAGGTATGAACCCTATATGTCAAGAGACTAAAGGATACCTTAGCTATACCAATAGTCTGGGGGGACAGTCGCAAGCCTGACTCGTATGCATGGGCAGGGTAGCTGAGCCCAAAATTTTGTCTAGGACAGAATCCCCAGATGCATAAAAGTCCTGATTTACATTTTGACAAGGAATTAGAGGGTTATCTCCTCAGTCCAATGCCTCCACGCAGCCTCGTGCTTGACTCCCTTTTGAGAGGAGCTTCCCAGATACAATTGATAAAGACAAGGATTTACCTATCAAATGGTCCACTGCATCTAAATTTTAAAACTTATGGGAAGTTTACACTTCCTATCCCATAAGTCTAGCCTAAGCTAGTAGGTGAATGGCCCTAAAAATAAAAATTACTAGTAAATTTTAATTATTGCGTTCATTTTAAAGGGCTATTTCTTACTCAAAAGGAAATGGAGTGATGAACTATGGTGTTTTTGACTCGATAAGAAATAAAAAAGTAAAGGTGTATTTTTCAAAGCAAATTACCACTACTAAAGAAAACTTCTTTTTCTTTTGTAAATATACATTGATGAACAAATGCAACGATAAAGAGAAACTAAGACTATATTTTTGTAGTTTTGAGATTATATTTTAAAACTGAAATGAAAACTACTTATGCAAGAACAAATGAAAAATCTTGAAAATGTTTTTATTTTCACTTTTTAAAATGCTCAAACACTACTATGCACCTAAAATGCACTAAACTTGAGTATACTTGGACCAAATCAACTGTATAAAGCAAGCAAATTGAAGTAAACAGGTTAGTAAGACCAAAAACCAACCAACAAGGGAAGACTTAGAACCCTATCTTGGGTGGGTACAATGACAAGAAATCATTCAAAACACACAAAGGTAAGTGGCAAACCCATCACTATATAAAGATAGACTGGTAAAAACATTGCCCAAAACCCTGATCACTGATTCGGACAAAAACACCTCAACCTATAACCCAAACAAGAAAACCTACTTCCAAATGCAAACAGAAGACAATCCAAACAAAAGAAACTTAAGGGATTTACAGGAAAGCACAAGGTGTGGCCACCAAGGTCATCAAACTAATAGCACGGTGTTTATAAGGAGGGCCAACTAGCAAACAAGAATCACAGAAGGATAGGGACAAGCAAACCCTAGCCCAAAAATCCCTATTTCAAGGCTTGTACACGATTGTGTATAAGGTCAAGTCACGTACTGTACACGACTATCCTAGAGAGAAACCCGCGTACGCAAGCCTCTATACGCGACTATGTATAAGATCAACCCGCGTATAGGTACAAAATTTTCTCAAAAAGAAGGAAAATCCACAAGGCCTTCAAACACTATGGTAAGCATGAACCGGGACAAGATACCACACACAAACTCAAGGCAAAGACTGGTCAAGGGTAACAGAAATAACCTATAGCAGTCTGGGCTCCCCAGCGGAGTCAACAGTTCTGTTGTTCAGGAATAAACACCTTATAACCGAAGGTCTGGGGTTACCAACGTACTCTTAAAACTTGCAGGAAATCAACTTTAAAGTACAGAAAGGAAAAAGGAAGATAGGATGGACTCACCTGATTCACGATGGTAGATCCAAGCTTTGTCTTCTCCCGCTCTGCTTCTCCTCCAAAGCTTTCAGGGATGTTTCTCCTTCACCTGTAAAGAGAAAATCCTCCAAGTGCAAGATTATACATGTATATAGGACAAGTTAGATAAACAGTATATAGAGTGCTTAATCATAAATATTCATCCAACCATGATACATGAAATATATTCAACACATTTGGAATAAGGATTCTCTTTATTAACAACAGTGAATGAGTTAAGGTTACAACCCAACGCCTGAAACAAGGACTCCTCTGCAACCAAAGGATTCTAAGTTCTGCTGCTCCAAAGACTTCTAAATAGATACCACCAGCATAACTTTGCTCTCCAAGTATGATTGATCAATACCCTCCCCAAGGCCTTTATTTATACTTAGTGAAATAAGGCAGTTTCGAAGGTTGAGGAGGTTGAGACAATTAAGATAGTTATTGTTTAGGGCTTAACAAATCTCAAATAATCGCGATTTATTATTTTTAATGTCAAGGGAAGGTGCACGCAAGTATTGATACTGGAAACCCGCATATGACACGCGAGTTGCTATAAGGGAAACCCCCGTACAAATATGTACGCGAGTTGCAATGACAAAAACTCGCGTACAGTACACGACATGCTGTAGGAGAAGTCACGTATGTACGCGGGTTGCTTATAGGCAAAGTCGCGTACAACAATTGACATGTGAAAAGGTAAAAATGGCAAGCTGGATGGATAGTGAATGTATTTTATAACATGCCCATCTATAGTGTTTTAGGCAACCTTCAATCCATAAATGTCCTTTTGTGCACCAACATAGGAAATGTCTGCACTCGGAAGAAGAAGTGCCATTTGGGTTGATAACAACATTGTGTTAGTTTTTGCAATTCCCATGGAATTTATGATGGTGATAGGTGACCAATTGTAAAAAATTCATGGAAACTACTCATTGATATTTTTATATCATGCAACACAAGTAGCGACATGGTATTCATATTGACCTATTATGTCTCCTTACTCTTGGAGCTCTGTTTGGTCTCTCTAACCATGGAGGAATGATATAACCCTGAGCTAGAAGAGAGTGCACCTTCTTTGGCATGGGGGTGGAAAAACGAAAAATATGTATCGGTTGTGTGATGAATGGGTATGGGTTGTATGTGACTCTTTGGAAAAACTCTGAAAAGAAGTTGATGGGAAGAAAGGGAAGCGAGCTTGTCTCATTCCTAGGATTTAATTCAAGATTGGGGAAGTGAAACATTTCTACTTATAGATCATTTCAGAGGACACCAGGAAGTTTATTCAAGAAGATGGAATGGAGGGAGTGGGTGGATGACATAGGCTCTTTGAGGACCATAGATATCAAACATGCCAAGATGGTTCTTTTGTACTAGCATATGAAAATTTTAATTGGGAAATGCTTGACAGACCATGACAAAGGCAGGATTGAATGGCAAAAATAGTTGAAGGAAAAAGAGTGGAATCAAGGTCATATTTTGAAGATTATTTCCACTTGAACTTGATATCTATTGAAATTAAGGAGATGATCACCCATATCAATACATTGGCTCAAATTACCATTAATCGAGTGTTCAAGCCTAAGCCTCTTAAGGGAAAGTCAAGCAAACCTCCTCTGAAGGCCAAGGTGCATGTGGTTATCATTCCGGATGATGCTTAGGGGATGGTTTAGAATCTATTTTGTGTTATTTTATTTGATAGCATGGATGCTTTACTTTGTCTCCTTCCACAATGTCTTTTTTATGCACTATTTTGCTTTGTTTTGATTATAGAATATTGAAAACATTGTTATAAGGTTGTTATGGCTTGTGTCTGGCTTCCCTCTAAGCATGCCATCTACCCAATTGATGTATTAATATTTCATAGTAATATAATTTGAATAGCTTAAAAATAATAAAACAAAAAATTAAAATGTTATTTATTGAGTAAAAACAAGTTAAATTTATTAACCAAAGTTTTAGAAAGAAAAATAAATTCTTTATAATATTTAAATATATTTATTCTTAATTACAATTTGTAATATAAAACGAGGAGTTGAGTAGCAGGTCCCACCATGAATCCGCAAAGGTCTATGTGCCTAGAATAGAATTGGTTGCATGAAGATATGTTCATAAATGATTTTTCATCAAACCATCAAATAGGGCATTTTTGGAAATGAACTCTATAGCTCATGTTGCATTGTATTCAATCCATAAATAATCATGTGAGTGAACAAGCCAAGTTGGAGGTTGTGATGTAGCATGGCTTACATAAAAAAAGATTCAGAGTAGCGAGTTTATTAAAACCTATGTTACAAATATAGCTAGGAGTTTATAAAAAGAGTTATTATATTACTTAAAATATATTCTATGAACGTAATATAAATTTATATAAGGTTTTGTGCAAGTATGAGGTAATATGCATAGTAAAGCTAGAAATAATTAATATGCGTACAATGTTCCATGGCATTAGAGTCCCATAAACATTTATTCTAGAGGATTCAAATAAGTTCACTCACATATGTATTATGAAAAATATTCCTTTTTCTATACACATAATTACATACATGTGAATAAAGGATTGAATTTAATATACACATAATTACATACATGTGAATAAAGGATTAAATTCAATATACACATAATTACATACATGTAAATAAAGGATTAAATTTGATATTTATTCCTGAAAATGTAAAATACAATATAAGGATTTATTTTATTTTTACTAATGTACAGAATATATATAAAGAAGAGCTACTCATGACTTTTTTTGCAATGGAAACAATTATTGAAGGAGTTGTGTTTTTGCACTTGATGACTCATTCTTGATGTACATTTATATCTAGTAATGAAATATAAGATGTATTTTGCAATAAAGGAATCTAAAACTAAATTAACAATTGTCCTTATAAACATAAAAAATATGATCATTGAGACTAGTGAAGTGATAAGCACTAAGGTGCCAATTAAAACTACTCTCAACTACCATATACAAATTGCTCTAAATATATTGTAGTATTTACCGAATAGGGTTGTACATAAATTCCTTGCTAGCTTTATAAGAGAGGATCTATTGTGTATCCGTCACCAACTACGATTGCGGGGAGCCTACTCAATTAGTAACTAAAAGTACAGGGAGCTATTTAGCAGGAAGGAACTCTTATGATACACAAAGGCTATGATTCCTTCCTCTTCAAGAAAGAAAGGTATAACCAGATCATTTGGGACCTTAGCACCATCATCATGCTCCAATACCATTGTCTCAATAATGAACCATGTCCAAACCCTATGAATATTTATAATTTAAATATTTAAATTACACTTTTCTTACTATCTATACAAATATTTTATATATCACATAATTTAATAAGAGTAGTAGTTTAAAACAAAAATAAATTTAAATTTGTATATTACTTAAAAAAAGCTATTATAATTTAATATTTTATTTTAAAAAACAAATAACTAGTATGATAACAATTTATTATGTTTCTTTTGAAAATGGTTTAGTAATTAATGGGCAATTTATCTCAATTTATATATTATAAATGTAAGTATTTTCTTTCATCCCAATTTATTATATTTCTTTTGAAAATGGTTTAGTAACTAATAAGCAGTTTACCTCAATTTATATATTACAAATTTAAGCATATCTTATAATATAAAGTAATTGGATGTAGACCCTTTACTTTGAGAATTATGAACTATATAAAACAAGAGAAGTTGCAAAGCTGAAAGTCCTTGCTTATGAACTTGTTGTTTTGCACAAGTTACTTAAATAAAAATTACTAGTCTCATTTGCTTACAAGATATGATGTCTACTAGATATTTGATGTTGTTGTTATATAATAACATAATGAAATTCAGCTTGAAATGTTGATAGAAATAAAAACTCACACATGGTGGATACAATGGTATGTTGCATAATGAATACAAGGTATGTTGCTATTCTAAGATGAACTTTAATTGGATAAATAGTAAAACACAATCTAAAAAATATTTGGGTACTAATTGTGAGGGATGCCAACACTACTGATGGAAGGAGGGTGTGGTATGGAATAAGTAAGAACCAAGCCATGG
Organism: Pseudotsuga menziesii; assembly: GCA_001517045.1. Taxonomy (NCBI): domain Eukaryota; kingdom Viridiplantae; phylum Streptophyta; class Pinopsida; order Pinales; family Pinaceae; genus Pseudotsuga; species Pseudotsuga menziesii. Next base: position 27,610 of record LPNX010482712.1, read on the forward strand.
AGGTGTGCACAACTAGTGAGGAAATAAATAAATGGAAAATTCAAATTGGTCAACATGGAATTCAAACAAGTCAATGATACCATAGGGGAGGGGAGCATTAGTAATAGGGAGAACTGTGTCATATGGAAAGATGTATGATGAACGAAAGTGCACAATTGAGGGGGTATGGTGGGTTCCAACAAATAATGGAAACAAAAAAATGTGGTAGCTATGAAGATTTTGTTTTTGACAATTTAATCAAATTTTCTTAAATATATATAAAAAATTGAAACCTACCTTTTATAAAATAACAAAGTAGATGGGAATATGTGTAAATTCGGAGCATCCAAAATCCATGTTTTGCAAAGTTAGTATTTCTCTCTGATAGTTGGTTACAGACCTAACCATGTAGTTCAATTGCTAAAATGAAAACACTATAACTGGTGATATGAAAAGTTCTCATGTGAGTAGTTTAAATAAAGTGGCAATCTAACTCTTTGAGTAACATAGTTTTGCACATAGTTTAACCTAGAGAAACTAGAAGGAAAACAAATCCAACCTCGAATAGCAATGACTATACTTTGAAGGTTTACAATTTTAATTTGTGTCTTTGAATTGTTTACATTAACTTCACAAGAAGTTTTGTTCTAAATTCCTTCCAATCTCTACTAATGAACTCCTAACTTAGTATGCCTAGATACATTGAAGGATGTATCTACTATGATGTTAGTTATACTTCTAGACATCTCCATTTCTAGTGATTTCTTTTTTTTATTTTTTATCAAGGCATGTATTTGAATAAGGTTCTTTTATTTTTAGTTCTCTTTCTCCCCTTTATTTCCCTTCTTTTCTTTTCTTTTTTAAATTTATTTATGATGTTTGCATTGAGAGTGTGAAATCATGTGGATGCATGGATATTAGTTTATTTAGCATGAGATCATTCACACTTTCATTTTCTACCTCATCATTATCATCTCAAGCTATGAAATTCACATCATTTGTGAGAATCCTCTTGATTTATTTAAAGTGTTGTGGCATATGAATATATGTATGTATATATGCTCTGAGGAAAATTGGGTGAAAGTAAGAATGAGGAATGGGCTGATGCACAATCATGGACTCCTTTAAAGACACTTTAGATGCCACATAATACTAGAATAAACAAAAAACTCTGACTTTAGGTGACAATTAGGGGTACTTCCCTAACTTATTTGAAGATGAAGTAAAAAGAGAAAAGATAGTAAATTGAATCAGCTTTCATAATATATAGCATTTATGCAAAGAAAATGTGTGTAAATGATTATAAAATTAGTTTCCATGAAAGTGGTTTTTCAAATTTTCAGCACATCTTAACATATATGTTTGTGCGGGTGCAGCAATATATGAGGTAAATGATGTCAATTTGGGATAAAATCTTGCAGACATAT
>LPNX010482722.1:0-25013 GCA_001517045.1 Pseudotsuga menziesii
TTCTAAAATGACGCATCCTTTCATGGGTGGTATCCAAAGTGCCTTTACCATTAATATATATATGGCACTCACTTTGTAATCTTTCATCATCATTCATCTTCAATATTTAATTTATATTTTCAATGGAGTTATTTACCCTTGGTTGATTATTCAATTATTGAGAATATCCGGATATGGATATTACATTACACCGGATATGGTGTAACATTGGCATCAGAGCTAGCCCTTCCTAGAGCTTATGCTGATCTCTGGCTTATGGCCAAAATGATCAAGGTTTCCTTGAATTTAGGTCTTTAACCTCACATTGGCTTTTAGCCATCCATATTCAAAGTTTCTCTGGTAAAAATTGGTTTTTGACCAAAAACTGGCCTTGGCCATTTGAATTTCACTGAAGAAGTATTAATTCCACTCTAAACATGAAGCAAGAACAAGAGGTAAAAATGAAGAATTAAAAAAAATATCAACAAATGAAATAAAAGAGGAAAAATGTAAAAACATAATTCATAAAACCACCAATGTTTTATGAATTAACCCATAGTTTTATGAAATAGCTCATGGTTTATACTTACAAAATTTAAATTATAATCGAGTTTTATAAAGTGTGCTTTGAGGACAAAGCATCATGAAATGGAAGGCAATGTTATATATAAATATTAATTATTAATATTAATATATATTGATATTAATAATTAATAATTGATAAATAGTTATTAGTAAACTATTCTAAAATGACGCATCCTTTCATCGATGATATCCAAAGTGCCTTTACCATTAATATATATATGGCACTCACTTTGTAATCTTTCATCATCATTCATCTTCAATATTTAATTTGTATTTTCAATGGAGTTATTTTCCATTGGTTGATTATTCAATGGAGTAATTATTGAGAATATTGGATATGGATATTACATTACACCGGATACGATGTAACAGTCTATATATTTGCACGCATATACTGAAGCACTTATGTATATGCACACAAGCATGAAAACACAACGCATATACAGAAACACGTCCGTATAAGCATGTGAATATATGAAAGTGCTTCCATATATACGTTGTGTTTATGCACTTGTGCGCATATATGGAAGCACGTCTTGTGCACATATATGGAAGTACTTTCATATATATATATATATGTGTGTGTGTGTGTGTGTGTGTGTGTGTGTGTTGTGCTACTATGCTTGTGCACATATACAGAAAGCGCTTTCATATATGCACACATACACATAGAGCACACATATTTTATATATGCGCACGTCTGTATATGCGTAGAAGTACATAAGCACAACGCATATACATAAGTGCTTCCGTACCTTTACGCATATACGTAAAAGATTCCATATATGCACATGCATATACATACGCACACATATACATAAGTGCTTTTGTAACACCCCGATTTTGACCCTGTTTGCATTAAAATGTATATGATGTATATATTGTAATTAATCGTGGTGTGGAGCTAAAGGAAAAAGCCCCACCAACGATTTGGTTGTTTTATGTTTCGGCGATTGAAATCGTTGCCGATGGTATATCGTGCTATCCGACACATATTAATTCTGGCATCATGTAATTATGCATTTTAATTAATGAACCCCAACTAGCTATGTCAATGCAACCATAATGAAAAGGCATGATTTTCCTAAGGATAAGGAGGGGAAATTATTAAACTTTGGGCCAATGAGGAAAATCCAAGTGTCAGCTGTTAAACCCATTTAGTTGTCACCCACCCTTTTGACTTACTCACCTTTCCTTGTCTCAATTAGCCAACTACCAAATTAAAAACCTTTGATGTTAGTTGGGTAGTTATTGTTGGGCAGTGGTGTGTGGCAGGACTGTCAGTCCTTTCCCACACGCACACTCCACCAGTAGACTCTTTCACCCTCACGTGGGCATTCTTCCATTCTTTCCTATTTTTCTCACGCAGAGAGCTGGGAGAGTCGTTTTTGTTGGCATTCACGATTTTCCTATGTATGTGCCATTTTCATTTTGGGTTGTTGTGGGTTCCCATTGAGATTGGGGGTTCCTGGACATTTGATACTCACACGCAAGCTTGGAATTCACCTCCACGCAGATTGTTTTTCCTTCCTCACGCAACTGAGAAATAGTTGTTGGTTTCCCCACGATTTTGGTTTTGTTGTGGGTTCATTTTCGTTTTGGGTTACTGTGGGTTCTTATTAGGTCGTTTTGGCCACGATAGGGCCAAGAACGACTCAGGAATCGAATTTCCTAGTCAGAGCTGTGAATTGCTTGCCTTGTTGTGTGTTTGCAGTGGTTGGTCTTTGGACTGTGTTGGAGTGGGAATGAAGGCTTGGTATGCTTGATAAACCTGGTGTGTTTGGGAGCCACATAGATAGAACTAGAGGGATGGATTTCTTCTCCATAACCCTTGAATAGCACTGGAAGGGAAGCCAGGGCCTGAGGGACTGTGTAGCAGAGAAGGGACTGATTTCCTTGTGTTGGGTGTGTGTGGGTGTCCTAGAAGTCGGGCTGGTTTTGGTGTAGGTGTCCTTAGCTCTTCAGTGAGCCCACCAGCTTAGAATTCAGATAAAATGTTCTTGGTGATTTGCAGAGTATGTAGCCAAGGTTTGTAACCATTGTATTCCCAATACTATGTTGACTCCTCCCAGTGGTACCGCAAAGAAATATGATTCTAAGTTATACTCTTGCATTTGTAACTTAACCTTGTGACATTTTCCCACATTGTCAATCTTCTTGCCATCTGCTACCATAACCTTCATGTTAGGTATTGGACGAATAAACAGGTTAAATACTTTAGCAAGGTTGACATTGACGAAGTTATGGGTGCTGCCAGAGTTGATGAGAACTGTGATGTTATTATTTTTTATATGTCCTTTAATATTCAATGTTTGTGGTTGGGAGATTCTAGTAATAGCGGCTAATGAGATTTGTGGGAAGTCATCCTCGATTCCTGGGTGGTAGTCTTGTTGGCTATTCACATTGTTCTTAATTGGTTCCTTGACTTCCAACTCCCAGGCATACAATTTATTTTGTAAGCATATGTGCTTAGGATCCCATTTGTCTCCATTGAACTTACATTTCCCTTCATTTATTCTCTGGGCCTCTAAACTAGGCTTCGTTCCTTCCCTAAGTTGAGGCGGTGTATATCTTGGATTTCCTATGTATGATGATTGGAGGGGGTTCTTTTTGGAATCGTCTTGGTCGACATTTGTATGAAGGGTTTTGATTTCAATAATCTTGTCTTTACGTCATGCTTCCTCCATGGTAGAGATGTTGTGTAACTCTAGTTCGTCACGGATTTGTTGTTTTAGACTATGTATGTAGGTCTGTAGTCATTGGTCATCGGTTAACTCTGGAACTCGAGTTGACATTACTTCCCATTCACATGTGTACTCATCGACACTGTTTTTTTGTTGTAACCTTATGATTTTGGAAAAGAAGTCTTTTTCATCAATGCCTTGGAATATTTTGATGAGGTCGTTCCTAAAGCTCACCCAGTTGTGAGAACATATTCTTCCAGTACTCTTCCACCATAAGTACCAGTTGTAAGCATTGCCTTCTAGATGCATGGAGGCATATTTAATTTTCTCGCCTTCGTAATGGATGTTGTGGATGTCTAGGCATTCATCGGCTTTGTTAATCCATGCTATGCACTGTCGCTCATCCTCGTCGTATTTGGGTAACTCAATTTTCACCCGTATTTGACCTCCTTGTGTATATGAGGCTGAGGACGATATGTTGAACAGAGGATCCGGCTGCTCCGGTGTTCTGGGAGAGTTTGGTTGCAGGTCATTCAATATTTGTAGTCTGTCCAAGACGGCGGTTAAAACTGCCTGATTTTTCTTTTGGTCTTCCTGTAGAGTGATGAATCTATTCTCTATTTGTGACGTAAATTGTGTTGAATTTGATGTCAAATTATCACTGGTTTGTTTGATCTTTGCCTGGAGTTCCTCGTAGTTCTTGTTAATATTCTCATTGATTTGATCGAACTGAGCATCCATTGATCTGGTGATTGGAATCTTCTCGATGTTGAATGTGGATTTATTTTTGTTTGTTGTATGATGTCATCCGGCCACGATTTTTTTTAAATTAATTAATTATAATAATTATTATTATTATAATATAGTTTTTTATTAATAATAATATTAATTAAAATATATTAATATTAATAATTTATTTAATATTAAAATTTGTATTATTTACAAGGAGTTATGTGATTGAATTTTTTTACCGTCAGCATTTTGTGGGGAGGTGGTGGTGTTAGTAGCTGGAGATGGCGGCGTGGATGGAAGGAAGGATGAAGGGCAAGTGGAGTAGGCAGAGGGTGGTAGCATGGATGGAAGAAGGGATGAAGGGCAAGGGGATCAGGTGGCGAATGGGGCAGGCGAAGAGGGTTGGTGGGAGAATGGAGTAGGGAGCATGTATGGAGAGGGGAAATGGAGCAGCAGCGTGGAGGATGGGGGATGGAAGCTGGCGCAAGTGTGTGGAAGCTGGAGTATGGATCCAAAGGATGGATAGTGGTGGAAGGGTGGAGGAGGATGGAGAGGGGTGCAAGATGGAAAAAGGGGGAGGTAGAGCGTGCAGGTGGCAGGGAAGCGATGCGGTGGAGGGAGCAAGGACATGGCGGTGATGGAGCAACAGGTTGGAGAGAGCAGGGACGTGGTGTTGATGGAGCAGCAGGTTGGGACATGGACAAAGGGTGATGGCAGGAATCTTGGAAAAAGGAGCAGCGATGGAGTGAGGTGGGCAATGGAAATTGGAGTGGAGGGAGGTGGTTTGGTGCTGAGAGCCGAGAGGCTCTGATACCAGTGGAAGAATATGGAAGATGAAAATTAAGAATGTAATGTAGAAATATATATTTTATAAATGTAGAAGATGATTTACATAATAGGTGCCCCAATCATTTATACCCTAAGTGGGGAAGAGAGGTGACTTTTCAAGTCACCTCTTAGTTAAATTACATTAATTAACCTAGCTTAATCTTTAACTTTGGCATTTGTTACACCACTTTCAAACCTCTCCTGCAAGGGATCATCCAATGGAGGAGACCTCAGTTTCCCAACCTAAAAAAGCTCCATGGGACAAGTAGCAGTGGTAGTTTCAGTATTATGGTATTTTATGTTTTTTCTGTCTTTTAATTTTAGGCAAATATGTAAGTATCTGCCCTTCGAAGGGCTTTAGAAGAATTTTTTTGAACAAGAGTAATGCTTTGGTTTTAGCTTTCAGTTTCAGCAGCACAGGCATTTTTGTGATAAACAGTTTGAATTCCAGAGCTTTGTCTCTCTTTTTGTAGGCCTAGATGCATGCAGCCTGTTATATAATACAATATGTTCTCGGTTCTTGTTAGAAAAAGGGGGGGGGGGTGCACACACACACACTTAAGTGAATGCTTTAGTTCATTTTAATTAAAAGTTCATTCCTTTTCGTTAACAATTAACTTTATTATATTATTATCATTATTTTTATTTTATTATGTCTTCTTTATTTATTTTTCAACAAATTAAATATCTTGGAGAAACCCATTTGGCACTTCCTTGTAATTCAAGGACGGTTCTAAGTGTAAACCAAATTCTTTAGGGTTCAATGCTTATACAACAATATACTATTTAAGAGTTCAATGTGTTACTTGCAATAGTTGATCCTAGGTGGGGATGATAACACTCCTTCTCTTAACTACTTGGGTTAGACCCAATTGAGTGATGTCTTATCTATTTAGTTTTTTATATTTATTATTGTGTATGTAACATCACCTACTTGAGGAAGTTGAATTTATGATTGTAAGGGAATTCACACCACATAACCCATTTCTAGTCAACATCCTTTTAGGGAAATTAGGCTTTTGTTGGAAGGGCAGTGCATCCCCTTTATAATGTATTATGAAAGCGGAGTGCTCTCCTCCTTACTTCATCTTGTTTTGGTAGAGTAATATCGCAGGTTTTTGTTCTCCATAAAATTGCAAAACCTTAGTTAAGACTCCATAATACTTCATAGATCAATACTTACTCAAACACGATAAACCCTTAATGAGATCAACACTTACAACTCTAGCTGGTGCGTTCTCTAGCACTATTAACCAAGCAAAGTAATTGGAAATACTTGATGGTGGTAATGATAGTATGGCGTTTCATTTTTTTAAGAAAAAATGAATTATGTTCAATTGTTGTCTTTTTAGAATTATTTTTATACTATATAAAAATCCTATTAATGGAAAGCTATATGTGTGTGTCGGCATTTGTATCCAAATCTAGAGGTGTTTCCAAAGATTTAACTATGTGAGTTTTGATAACTACATTTTCTCTTTAATACTAGCAATCATAATGAAGTTCATTAATGGTGATTTGAACTTGTTGAGTTAATTAAAAATCATAAAATTGACTAATATATGAATTGCAACTTCAACAATAAAAATTGTAATTATAACAAATAAAAACCATTAAGGAGAAATAACATTTGTTTAATGCAAACAATAATAGAATTTCAATGATCGATTTGATTGCAATTTCAATGAAAATATGGAATTTTGGCCATTTCAATAATTGAAATATTATGGGTCATAAGTACAAGATGGGCATTCACAAAGAATGCAAGAATGATCTTGACTCAATAGTTTCGATAATATTCCTTGTAAAAATTTGATCGAATGTGTTCTTCAATTTTGGTGATTGAATTTATGACAATTTCAACAAAAACTAATTGATGTATTATGAGCTATTAAGTCTTTTGATATATGAATAAATGAATCGATTAGTTGATCCCTCATTAACAAATGTTTATCTAGCCTCCCATTGCAACATGTTTAGATCATGAAATTCCAAAGCTCATTAACTTTAAATGCATAAGTCCACATCTACGAGCAATACAATAATTGTTGTGTCTAGTTTAGAAGAAATATTGAAATGCATCCAAAACCATCATAAATGTACAAAATTGTGATTTCAACAAAATACTATATAATGATGATTGTCACAACAATCTTGAAATATATTTTATAATTGTTCATATCACATTTGAGGGTTTGCATGGAAGGTCAAGAATATGCATCCAAATATATATATAGTCCTTGTATTGATTTCTTCAAACATAACCTAAAACTCTTAATGGTTACTTGTGATGGCACTTTTATCCCACTTTATAAACATACTAACTATAAGCTCACAGCAATAAGACAAAGATGTCACTTTTGCTGAGTGGTTAAGGCGTGTGCCTGCTAAGTACATGGGGTTTCCCCACGAGAGTTCGAATCTCTCAGGCGACGATAAGGTTACTTTTACCGAGTAAGTATCCTTTAGAAAAATAGAAGAGTGTGGATAACGCGTTTGTAGCCCAACGGTTAGGATAATTACCTTCCAAGCAATAGACCCGGGTTCGACTACCGGCAGACGCAGTTAGTAAACTTTGAAAACTAATTTGTATGCAGGAAGCGTGTTATTATTAACTTATGGCGTGCTGGGCTTATCAATTCATTTTATAACGCAGTTAGTAAACTTTGAAAACTAATTTGTTTGCAGGAAGCGTGTTATTATTAACTTATGGCGTGCTGGGCTTATCAATTCATTTTATTCCAACAATCGTCATGTTATATATATGATAAAATCCTTTTTCACCGTGCTTACACTATCCGGGGGAATAGCTCAGTTGGGGGAGTGTCACACTGAAGATCTGAAGGTCGCGTGTTCGATCCACGCTCACCGTATGATATGTTCCAATATTACCAGTTTAATATTTGGTATTTGAGGACCCCTTGTGGTGGCTTTAACAAAAAATTATCTATTCTGTTTTAACGAAGGGATTATCTAGTCCAACATACCAGTTTGATATTTGGTTGTTGTGCCTTGTGGTTTTAATAAGAAAATATCTATTTTGTTTTAATAATATTAATTGTTTTAGCTTGGAAGAATGGTTTGGATCGTGATGCAATGAAGCTTGTCTTTATCCAATGTTAATTCCTTTTATTGGTTGCTTTTTCTAGGGGAAAATATTTGTTCCTTGGTATTTCATTGAAATCAAAAGTAACAATGGTTATAACTTCAGCCAAAGCTGATCAATGAGCCTAAGCCTCAGCACATTAGATGTAAAGTAGGACAGCATTATCAACAGTGTCAGTAAGGGCAATAAGTGCCGCCAACAATACAATAGACAGTGGGTACCTTATCAATCAGGGTGCCATTAAGTCAAGTAAACATGGTGCTACCAATCCCAGCTCTTCATCCAATCCCTGCTGCTTCATAAACACAGAAAGTTCATACAAGTGCTGAACAATTTATCCAAAGAAGCAATGAACCAAACAGAGCTGAAACAGTAAAATAACTCATCTGCAATACATCCAAAGGATGTCATAAATAAACAACACAAATAGTACTAGTGCTGAGGGCTAGAAAAGAAAATGAGATCCCTGATGTATACACATACCATCGAAAAATTCCAAGAAATGTAGCTGACCCGAGGCCAAAGTCAAAGCTTCTTTGGATAAACAGTCTGCATATGTATTGTGCTCTCTTTTAACGAAGGGATTATCTAGTCCAACATACCAGTTTGATATTTGGTTGTTGTTCCTTGTGGTTTTAATAAGAAAATATCTATTTTGTTTTAATAATATTAATTGTTTTAGCTTGGAAGAATGGTTTGGATCGTGATGCAATGAAGCTTGTCTTTATCCAATGTTAATTCCTTTTATTGGTTGCTTTTTCTAGGGGAAAATATTTGTTCCTTGGTATTTCATTGAAATCAAAAGTAATAATGGTTACAACTTCAGCCAAAGCTGATCAATGAGCCTAAGCCTCAACACATTAGATGTAAAGTAGGACAGCATTATCAACAGTGTCAGTAAGAGCAATAAGTGCCGCCAAAAATACAATAGACAGTGGGTACCTTATCAATCAGGGTGCCATTAAGTCAAGTAAACATGGTGCTACCAATCCCAGCTCTTCATCCAATCCCTGCTGCTTCATAAACACAGAAAGTTCATACAAGTGCTGAACAATTTATCCAAAGAAGCAATGAACCAAACAGAGCTGACACAGTAAAATAACTCATCTGCAATACATCCAAAGGATGTCATAAATAAACAACACAAATAGTACTAGTGCTGAGGGCTAGAAAAAAAAATGAGATCCCTGATGTATACACATACCATCGAAAAATTCCAAGAAATGTAGCTGACCCGAGGCCAAAGTCAAAGCTTCTTTGGATAAACAGTCCGCATATGTATTGTGCTCTCTATAGATATGAGTAGCCGTAAGACAGATGAAATGGGACTCTAACTCTGATGTATAGGCACCATCCATCAAGAGTGAGAAGAGAGAGTGTTGAGCGATGATTAAACCAATTAATAACGACTGCAAAATCACCAAGGATGTGAAGATGTGGAAGGCCCATGCTTTTTGCACAGCAAAGAAAAGTCCATAAGGCCAACAATTCATCTCTAGTGTTGGTGCTGATCCCTAATCCCAGTTTGAAATGAAAATGGTGCTCAAGACTGAGCAAGAGCCTGATACCAGCACCTCCCTTGTTCCTAGCTGAGGCACCATCAAAGAAGCCTACAAGATATTTCAATGTAGGAACAGGCCCTATGTTTCTCCTAGAGATTTTATGCTGTAACTTGACAGGATAGTGTAGGAGTTGATTCTTGATGGCGAGAGCAATAAATGTGATATCAGACTATTTGGGTCGTTTTTCCCTGATGTGAGGGGTGTTCACTGATAGATTCGGGGCTGTAGTTTTCCCCAGGTCGTGAATGTAATTACGATTACGTTTGGGGGCTGTTGTAAATTCGAGTGAGAGTCATTTTGGCCACGATAGGGCCAAGAATGACTCAGGAATTCATTTTCTTGTTTAGGCTGTGACAGCTGACTTAATTGTCGGAGTGCAATGTTTGGTCTTTGGACTGTGAGAGGAGTAGGGATGTTGGCTTAGTTTTGCTTGATAAACCTGGTGGCTAGAACCACACAGACAGAGCTAGAGGGATGGCCTTCTTCTCCATCACCCCTGAATAGCACTGGAATGAAATGCAGGGCCTAAGGGACTGTGTAGCAGAGAAGGGACTGATTCCTTGTGTTGGGTGTGGATGGGTGTCTTAGAGGTCAGGCTAGTTCTGGTGTGGGTGTCCTTGGCTCTGTAATGAGCTCACCAGCTTAGCAATTTGCCTTATCCAACTCCTTAATGGCCTGATAAACCCAACTGTGTTGGCTTGGCTATGTTTTGTATACCCCTGGCTATGTGTAAGCCTGCTAGTTCCCTTACTCCTTGGAGAATCATGCCTAGCTCGGGGGTGGCAGCGCTGCTGAGAGATTGATGAGCACGCTGGCCTATGGTTGGGTGGAACGTTGCAGCAACGTAGCTGGTTGCGGATCGAGTTCATCCTAAGATAAGTGATTTTATCCATTTTACTTCTGCAACTGTAAATTCTATTAATGAAATTGATGAACATGTTAATATGATGATTGATGTTGAATGAACGCTGTAGAAATGTATGTTGTTCCGTTGAGCATGAAAAATGAATGCATCTGTGCATGTTAGATGTTCAATGTGCATGTTTCTCTGTATTGCATTTCCCTGCAGCGTTTTGTTTTAGCATTTCAGCATTTTATCTATGCATGTACATGTTCATGGGGCTCTTAGCCCTGTCTGATAGAGCTTGGAGTCGCGTCTTCCTTGTCGGTCGGAGGCATGGGGACGTGACAAACATGTGAGGACAGTTCAAGAAAGAAGCCAAGATAAATAATAATGTGATGATACCTTAAAAAGAAAGAAAGAGGCCTCAGAGACACTCCAGTTATGTGACACTGTTGAGCTACATCATTGATGCAAAGCCTTCTAGCTATGAAGAAGAAGCCAAGAACAAAGGGAAGGAGAGTACCAGTTCAAGAAGAATGATGTCTAGGATGCGGCATCAATACCTGAAGGGAAGTCCGTAGTATCTTCCATATGGATCTACAAGATCCATCATGCAGTAGATGATAAGATAGTGGGATACAAGGCAGTATTCGTAGGACGAGGATTCTCACGAAAAGAAGGCATAGACTACGAAGAGACATTTGCATCCAGTGGGAGTTAAGGAACATGGCAGGAAGACTTATGTGCGCAAATTAAAGAAAACCTTGTATGAGCTCAGAAGACACCCATGGGATAACAAATACATGAGGAGCTTGATGAAGATCTTAACCTTTGCTACTGCAAGGTTGAAGATGAAAGCCTATAGAGGAAGACAAGATGACAGATGGGTGTGAGAAGAACGTTTTCAAGATAGAGGATCTTAGTATCCAATGACCCTAGATGGATACATAGAATATTAGTAGCAAAGGAAGCTACTTGTCACTCCAATACAGAATGTTTCAATACATAGAGTACAAAAGGCAGAGGGAGAATGATGCTCCACTTCAGAGGGAGTGACTGCAGAAGATCCTGAGGTTCGACATGGTACAATAGGATGGACAATTTACTAATGGCTCTAGGATTTACTTAGAGTAAAGTAGATTCCAACCTTTGCTTCAAGGTTGAAGGTGGAAGACAATTGATGCTCCTATTATATGTTGATGACTTGTTTTTAATCAGGAATATTGCACCTTCTGCGGACATAAGCTGTTCCTCTGGTATGAATGGTTCAGATCCATAACAAATGAGTGAACAACAAAGGATGAATACTTTCCCTGAATGTCGTAGACACCTAGAATACTGCTTCGATTGTGAACCTGTGTACTTGCAAACAGATCAAACATGCAAACACATCAAAGCTACCAGGAAATCATCTACTTATCCATGTTAGTGACTAAGGAATCTAACAACATGTACATGTGAAATCAAAACAACAGTAATGTGGGACGGAAATCATCTTTGCATTAAGAATGTATGGAGAAGATTACAACCATTGCCTCAGTGTCGACAAGCCCCTCCATGAGACAAAAAATTCATCCCCATAAGCTCCAACTTTTCTCTCTACGATCTCCAATGACTTGGGCTAAGTGGTCAATCCAACAACATAACAATTCCTCTATAGATCTCCCCCTCAACTCTGGACATGAGCTTGTATTTATAAGGCTCAATGGATAGGAATAGTTGAGAGAATTATGGATGAGGTGACTCTAAGATCCTACCATGGGGGATCTCGAGCTCAAACTAACCCACAATGATAGGGATAAGGGAGGACATGAGGCTCATGATCTAGAAGCCTCGATAAACTTCTCTTTTTCCCATTTTACCCAGGGTACCGCTTTTCTTCTCTTATGACATAGCGGTTTAGATGAGAAACACTTTTGGACCAAAGACCATAGGCGGTGGCACCGCTCCTTGAAAACAGGATACAGGCGGTGTTGAGAAAGGTATCGCTCATTAGCCACAAGGAAAGCGCGGTGTTGGGTTTTTCCAAATAGAACTGACAGAGCGAGCAAAGTTTCCACTCTAAGTGTTGGGATTAGGGGAAAAAATGGAAGTTAAGGGTCTTATCACATGGTGGTGACAGGATTTGGGTATAACAGAATGCACCCCAAAGCATGAGACTTAGAGGGATACGATAAGAGAGAGCTTTGAGAGAAAAAGTTGTCACTTCGAGGTGAAAATGTCATCTCGATCGAAGAATGTCATCCAATAGGCATCTGTAATACATCAATATTTTTGACTCATAGACACATGTAACCAACTCATGGATGCAAACCAATACAAAGAAGATCCATGAGAGGAATAAACAAGCATGGCTACTAGAATACAACGTAGATCCATGTGATAGAGGATTCAAACTTGGGCATAGCTATAAGACATACAACGTAGATCTATGTCATACAGACGCAAATTTGAGAATAGCCATGACCATACAAATGTAGATCCATGCTAGATATACAAAACTCCATCGCAACCCGGGGAAAGCAATGAACACTAAACAAATACCTAGGGTCTTTGTCTCATCTTCCATAAAGTACGATTCTATCCATTTGATTACAATGATCTGAAGTCGAACATGGTAGAAACCACTTGATTACCGGCCAATGATGTGAACCGTTAACAAGTGGATAGAAAGGTAGGCACCTCCTCGAGTAGTACCCCCACCTTGGGTATGTCTCTGGATGTCTTGACCCTTGCCAAGTCATAAGTTTCCTACTAAGTGTTGACTTGAGAGTTGTTATCACTAATCTAGGGTTTATAGTGGCAAGTAGTAGGATTAGCCATGCTGCCATTAAATCTAAATTTCCATGTGTGTTTGTGTGAAAGTAATTTCTTATAGTAACAAAAAAAAACTCCTAATTTTTGTTACAATAACGAGTAAGTATTTTGTATTAAAAGGGTTGTGGAAGACCATGTAGCCAAAAAATTACATACATTTTTTCATTGCCAAAATTAGTTTTGAGAGTTGAAGAAATGAACAAAATTCTTGCATGAAATGCTTATAAAATGTCAAATAAATTGATTCACTATGAAACCTATAACTAAGTTGCCTTACATTTTGACCAAGCAAACAAATGCAATTGAAATACAGAAAAGAAAGATCTAGTTTTCACTGAAATAATGGCCACTATGGTCTTCCTCCATATATCGATCATCTTGCCTAGGTCCCAAGACATGCCTAATGAGAGTTTGTTCAATAATTGTCATGACAATCTCTTGGGCCAATTCATCGTCCATGAACTTAGAACCAACATAAATTAAAGGCTAACCTGTGGTAGATTGGCATTGACCTATGAGCAAATACAAGGATTAAGTGTCGCATGGCGTGCAACTACATTCCAAGCACAAGGACCATACTTGTAAAAAATGCAAAAAAGGGATATTTCTAGCTCTAAGTTGACCAATACTCCAAAGGGACTTACCCCCTCGGTTAACTTGTTAGCAACCCTATCATTTTCATTGTTTCCTTGAGGAGGAAAAGTTTTGGCACATTTCCTTGCAAAATGCTTATATTCATGACAGATTTTGCATTGAAAGACACTGCTCATAATCCAACTTTTAAATATGAATCCATACATCCATTAAAAGATTGATTGCTTAGGGAAAACCATTCTTCATATTAACCTCTACATACACATGTAAAGATAAAGTTTTTCGACTCAAATATATCAATATATTGATCCACAAAGTTGCTAATAGCTACCGAATCTTCATTGCTCCAACAATGAAGTGGAAAATAAAGAAGTCCACACATACAAAGAGTGTCAATGGAACATCTTGAGATCTCAAGATAGAAAACTAAAAACCACTAATTCATGTACCCCATAAAATAAGACCCACCTTTGAAAACTGAGGTCCCCGACTTTGTTGCAAATATAATAAAGACTAGTTCTTATTGACCCTACTGGATGCGTTTTGAAAGAGCAAGAGCGTAATGATGCGCAACAAAGGATGACCGGAGGACGTAAAAAGAAACATCAAACTGGCAATGCAGTGAGCGTGGATCGAACATGCGACCTTCAGATCTTCAATCTGACGCTCTCCCAACTGAGCTATCCCCGCTTACTGATAATAAGCCGTAATAAGTGTTTCTAGATTATACACCGTAATAAGTATTTCCCGTTTCAAAGAACTGAATAGACATTTCATTGTAAAAAAATTAGATGATTGTATAATGAAATTAATAATACGATATGAATTTTGTAGGATAGGATAGAAGGCCATCACAACCAACCATTTTTGTTGGAGCAGAATTTCAATAAATGATTGTGGAAATTACCATGGAATATATTTTGTTTCAATAAAAATGGTATATAATTTGAACTTGTTATATATATTAAAACAAGAGCTACGTGGTGGCAATGTTTTGGGCTATTGTAAATTAGATTTTTTTTGAATTGCAAAATAAAATTTTAATTATGGAGAAAATTGGTGATTGGCTTTTAACTATGGAGAAAATTGAATTATTTTGAGGGTTAAAATTTGAAAAATAAACATTTAAAAGATTTTGGTCTATTCTTTTTCATTTCCCATTAAAGAACCAGGAGCATCACATGGATTTTTATGGGAAACATAAATTTATGTTCTTTGATCCATAAGCTTTGAATTAAAATTTGAATCAATGATTCAATTGAAATTTGATTCAAACATAAAATTACAATAAGAATATAAAGTGGTTGGTTGGAGGCTTAAAGAGGAACAAAGCTAAGCAAGAAACCTCAAACATGACAATTCATTTTGAATCTTTATGCATCTCAAGGTTGTATATATTCAAGTTCATTATTTTTTGTTTGAAAAAGTTAATAATTGGACAAGCTCACTTCATTTTCTGCGAAACTGTTCTAAAAGTTGTAAGGATTTTTTTCTAAATTCGTGGTTTCACTAAATTCACATGAATTTGTATTATAAAATTTTACTAAGCAAGTTATAATTTGAAAATGACTTACAATTAGAATGAACAGTAAATTGATTCATAAGTGGAATATAGCATATAGGATCAAAATTTGGAACAAATAAGGAATATGCAATGACAAAAGTTTGCTTTGCCAAAAACATTGAATTCTCTCACTTATAGGTCAATCTTTAATTTTAAGATTTGATATATCAGTCTTAAACTTATTTATTTTTTGAGTGGCAAATGTAAGTCTAAATTGTATATCTTGAATTTTGTCAAGTTGGTTTATTTCTATGGTTATATTTCACATATCACATGATTGAAATTTATCTCAATTTGACTAAGTCACAACACCATTAGTGTGTGACATAATATTTGTTTAATCGAATATTAACGACTAAAATGTGCATTTAGCATTGATCCCTATATGCTCATGTGCATATCAAAGACAACAACCAAATCCACCAGATTGTTTTTAAACAAATTCTTAATGAACCTTTAATTAATTCAATCATTGAATTATGAACTTGGTCAATCTCTCAACCCTTTCCTCATCAATAAAGCTTGTTTTTAAACAAATTCTTAATTAACTTCTAATTAATTCAGTCATTCAATTATGAATTCAATCCATCTCTCAACCTTTTCCTCATTAAATCCTGACTTAACAAAAGCTTTGAAAACCATATCTTAAAAAGGGGTTAAGGGTTCATTTAAAGAAGAGCTTTAAAATCTTATTTACCAAACTAAGACCCACCCTTCCAAAAAGATCTTTATGAGCTAGGTTGATCGATAAAGGACCAACCCTTGAAAGGGTTAACATGGGTTTTATTGGATGGTACCATTCACCACTAGAGAATTCATTAACTAATCTTCATGGTTCTTGAAGTGGTCATTTTCCTTCAATAGGCCTAGGTGTACAACATGCATTATATGGACGATAACCAAAATGCATTAGTTGAGCGGTTCACAAAATAAAAGGTAGAAGGTTCATGGATTCAGTCATTAATTGAGTGGTACAACAAATAGAAGGTTAATGCAGTTCCATAAGCACATGAATTGAGATGTTAAAAGGATGATTTCCTATTCTGTACATGCCCATGGCTAAATAGATGAGTTTCCTACTGTTCAATAAGCACACAAAGCTAATGGCTAATAGATGAGTTCATAGCATGCCTACTAATAACCACATTTATTTAGATGTAGTATGTGATACACACAAAACCATTCACCATTCAATGAGATGTGTTTAGTACATGATAAGCACACAACCAGCTGAAGCGATATGTTATGAGGGTGAAGTTTATGACCATTTTAACTATATTCTTGGGAAAAACCAAATCTGCGGTTATGCATCATGACACCTGAACTGTCCAAGAGTCTCAAATAAATTCAAATATAAAATATTTTCAAAACCATAAAACTGTCCGAGAGTGACAAACATCGTCTCAAAAAAATCGAAATATAAAATATTTTCAAAACCATAAAGGCAACCGAGTTCTTATAATTCTCCAGACAAAAACCTCTCAATCCCTTCCGATTTCCTTAGAGATGGGTTGCTCGATCCATGATCGAAAGGCAGTCCATTCGCGTCGCAGGATTTTGGATGAGGCCACAATTCTATGTGTCCAAGTTTTGAATCTTCCTATTTCTTTCTTTTTGTGGTCGAGTATTTAGTTTATCCACTTGAATTTCCACTGGTTTATAAGTGGGAGGTCTCTAATGCCTGGCTGATTCTATTATTTCAATTATATTCGTTTGATGTTGTTTTCATTCGTGGTTGTTCAAATTAGAGGCTTAGGGTTCTTCTATTGTGTGTCTCTTAAAATTTGTTCAAGATTGCGGTTCCTTTAATATTTCTGCTATAATTGTGGCACAAGCTAGGAGCTGGTTGTATTGTATGGTATCTAATTTTTTCTTTTGCATCATCTGTTAATTCATGCTTTCCCATGCTTTTAAGTAGCACATGCTTTCCCATGCTTTTAGGTAGCACAGTTGGAGAGGCTCTTAGAGACCTCTTTTGGCATGTAGAATGTTTACCGTATTTATCAGTTGGAAATAAATTTGTTCGATGATGTAACCATAAACTGGTTAGAGTGGTGTGGCTGTATGTGCCTTCTTGGCAAGCCCCAACTTAAGATGCCTTCTTTCTAATCCCCAGAACACACAGATTCATATTTAATCTATCTCAACATTCATTTAACCATGGATTCCCTGGAATTATTAAGCTGCGGTTCCTTGTAAGTCCCAAAGCACAGATCCATGTTTAATCCGAGTTAAACACTGCATTTATTAAGCTGCTTTCCTTAGAACCTTCTGTGTACCCCAAAGCACAAATCAATCTTCAGTTCATCTTGGCCGTGGATTTTAACTACGCTTACTCGTTGTTCCCCTATTATTACGTTGCACTCTGTTTCTAAACACTAATAAAATAAAACACTAAAGGTTTGTAAAGTATATTTCCATTAATAAAATAAAACACTTAAGAGCTGTAAAGTTACAAAAAGTTAAAATTATCTTTCAGAAAGCAAATAAAGTTGTAAAATTATCTTTCCATAGAATTCTGGATGGCTAACCTCCTCTTTAGGTAAATATTAAAATTATCTCTCAGAAAGCATATAAAGTTGTAAAATTATCTTTCCATAGAATTCTGGACGGCTAACCTCCTCTTCAGGTAAATACAATTTTGAACATTGAGACGCAAACTACAAAACCAAAGCAAAATACCCTTCTACCTAGTTAATAAAAAATAAAAAGCGAAGGTTCTCTTCACGAGCTACCGCAGTACATAAAATACAACTATGTTGGTTCACAGTTCAGGTTGCAAATTGCAAGAGTGTCCCAGTCTGCGATCCTTCCCCACGACACCCATTTTCACCTTAGCCAAAATAATGCTGACGGATGTAGAATTGGATGGCAAGACTAAGGTGCATTGCCCAACTAATGGAACTCCGATTTAATCAGCAAACATTTATCCCTTTTTGACATATTAATGGACGATGCATGACAACATTCATCGTAAACAAAATGACTAACATCTTCCTTCTTTGAAATATCAACTTGTAAATACTTTTACCTTTAATGTAAAATGCATAACAACATTGATGGAAATATTAAAAAAACAAACCCCACCAATCCAAAAACACTATTAACCTAATTTTCCCCATTTTTTTTGGCCAGATCGACCTACGTCGATGATTCTTTAACCTCCATCGCATGTAATTCAAAGCATAAATATCTTAGTTTTGGCTGAAAATCTGCGGTAGTTGTTAATGGCATTTGTTTATTTACCTACAACAAATAAATAAACAAATTTAGAACATCATCAAATGCTTCCAAGTCAGACGACCAAATAAAGTAATTTAGGTTTTAATCTAATTGCATTACTTTAGGGTTTCCATATATTCGTGTCAAGAACTTCCACAAAACCCTCATTCTATATTATGATTAGCAATTAATAGCTCTTCTAGCAGTTGAACAAAAGAGTTCGGACAAGAAGAGGCGCTGTTAATAAAACACCATTCATTCTTATCGATTGACTCAAAGAAGCCGAGGAGTGAAGAATTTATTTACTTACAAGAAGACTTGGGAGACTTTGGCGAAGAAGCCTTCTCCACTTTCTCGATGGTCTTCTTGGGGAGGAGAACCTGATGAATGTTCGTCAGCACTCCGCCACTAGAAATGGTCACCTTTCCCAACAACTTTCCCAATTCATCATCATACCTGACCGCTTGTCGATGTTATTTCCTGAACTCTCCATTTCCTCAAAATCACCCTTTTCTCCCAATTGATTACACGAAAAAGCCAAAAAAATCACACTGCAAGTTCTGTGTGTGATAGAGAGATTAAAGAGTGACAAGGATTTAGTTTAATATGAGGGCGTTGCAATCTATCCGACGGTTTCCATGTCATGCCAAGGAGCGACTACGATTAACCCTCTTTCAATCCGCAGCTTCCTTGGCCTACCAATCACAAGATTGCATCATTCAAATCAAATCCCAAAAATGGTTTAAAATCAACCTCGATATCAACATCTCAAAACACTTAACCACTCCATACACTCATATAAACTCATTTTTAACCTTTTTAACTTGTTCCCATCTTATCGTTGATTGACTTGGCTGACAACATTACGCCGCCTTCCCTGGGGCACTAAGTTCAAAACCAACGTCATTAGTTTATAACCAATCAAATTTCAAATAAATAGATCTTAATAAAGATTATATTAATAAGTAAAAATACAACTATATAAAACTCTATAGTTAAAAATTTTAAAATTAAAATGTACGGTCAAATTAATAAGTTAGAACCGTTCATGTATATCCTGCTACCGCAGGACATAAAAAAGTTGTCTATATATAATTCAATTTTATATAGAAAATTGATGATGTGGATAGTGAATCTTATCATTATTATTATTTTGAACTCTATATAAACTAGCACAACCACTTAATTTGTGGTTGGTGAACTAGGTTAAGCATCACGAAATTACAAGTTATCCATCCATTCATGCATCGTCCACAAGTTATCTACTTATCAACCATGGGTTACATTTTATACTTTTTTTAATCTCTCACATTCTTCTATATATCTGCCATGAACTCTTGGTTATCCATTAATCTCATAGAGTTATCCATGCACCAACTACCAATAATCCATTTATTAGCTATCCTTATCCATGCATCAACTACCAATAATCCATTCATCAACTACCCATTATTTTTAACATTCTTTTTTTTATAATTGTTTATTTCAAATTTCAAATATCTGATATAGAATCAATCTGGACTATCCATGTAAAAATATTTTATTCATATAAAAATATTTCTTAACTTTATTTTTCGTACATGTTTTTATAGTATGTAAATATGATTTTTTTATTTAAAAAATATATGTTTTTTATTATTATTTTAGTTATATAAATATATTGTTATATTTATTTTAATAATAATAATTTATTTGAAGGTCACAATTTAGGAGATCAAATCAATATATGAAATCTCCTTATTTGTAAGATAAGAGACTTCCTAGGTGGACGCGTTCGGTTCTTATTGACCCTTCTGGACGCGTTTTGAAAGAGCAAGAGCCTAATCATGCGCAACAAAAGAAGACCGGAGGGCTTAAATACAAAACGTCAAACTGACAATGCGGTGAGCGTGGATCGAACACGCGACCTTAAGATCTTCAGTCTAATGCTCTCACAAGTGAGCTATCCCCGCTTATTGATTACACACCGTCATGATATTTTTCCCTTTCTGATAATTGAATAGATATTTCATTGTAAAAAAAATCAGATGATTGTTACAATGAAATTAACAATACGATATGAATTTTGTAGGGTAGTATATCATATCATCACACCCAACCATTTTTTGTTGGAGCATAATTTCAATAAATGATTAACAAAAGCTACTAGGTGGCAATGTCCTTGACATTGCATCCGTAATAGCTAGTAGTTTGTAATTGCTTATGCAAAAAATTAAAACTCAACTTAAATTTTGTTATAGCCTACTTAAAACTCAATAAAAATAGAATAAATGTTGTTATAGCCTACCTAGGCATCCTTTTGAGGATGGTAGAGATTTGACTACTTAGAAGACTCTGAGATTCATGTTCTATTGCAATGGATTCAAAGTGAGGATGAGCTTTACCAGATTTGCCAGAACGACTACTACATCTCAAATAGGCCATGAAAGACATAAAGACAAGCCTAAATACAGAGTGGGGATGAACCATTTTTTATTAGCTAGATGATAAATTGCTCATGCTTGTTGGGTGGTTAAGTTAATTCCTTCATTATCAGAGTTGGAAACCAACTTCTCCTTTTAAAAGGGTACCCACCTCTCTTTTGAAGTTGCACATTTGGGCTTGAAAAGTAACTTATCCTCTAAAGGAAGGGTAAAAAGGCAAAAGAAAGGCAAAAGAAAGGCAATGAAAGTGAGGGCAAAACTCCATATACCATCTTTCTAGGTAAATTTTTTGTTCATTATAAGAAGTGTCATATTCAAAATATGACATTTTCCATTCAATAGGTTCATTAAGAGTTTTGGATCACCTATAAACTATAAATAAAATATATATGATATTAAATTGTCCCAAATAAAAGTAAATAAAATAAACACACTTAATGTACATAAAAATTTAGATAATTTAAATAATATATTAAATTTAACATCAAAATAAATCTATTTTTTTTTTAATTTCCAATAAAATAAAATAAAAAAATATATTTAAAAGAATCAATAAAAAATCTTGTTAAAATTTCCAACTCACTTATCAAAATAATATTTTTTATTTTTATTTTTTATAATGTTACACATAACTCTCGTTAACTTTATAAATGGATACCCAAAATCTCTTCACCCTTAACATTCACAATACCTTTTAACACTCATTTTCACTCAAATTGCAAACATTTAAATTGATTTTTCAAGAAGGTTATCATTACATTCCTTTAAGGTAGTAATTAATTTAAAACTATTAATCAATTTTGTGTTTTGTCTCTTAATAGGAGCATTAATTGTGCTACTCGTAGATATGCTTGTCCCCTTCAAGGCAAAAAGAACAAAACAAATGAATTGTTCAATGAATCGAAAGATATTCTATAGCGATGCATATTGACCAAATATTCAATTGTGTGAATTCGTTTCTTTCTTTCATTCCCCTCGGGAAGTGAGGCATGGCATGGTTGTAAATGCAAAGTTTTGCTTCTTAAAGCCAAATGTCTTATTCATAATTATTTGAGCTAAAAAGGAAATTTGGCTATTTTAGACGAGGAGAGACAATTTGCTCTTCCTTTTAATATAGCCAGCCGTCAATCAAATCATCTACATAATAATTTATTTGTTCTAAAAAGCTGAGCTAAAAAGCAAATTTGGGTATTTTAGCCGAGGAGAGACAATTTGCTCTTCTTTTTAATAAAGCCAGTCGTCAATCAAATCATCTACATAATAATTTATTTGTTCTAAAAAGTTGATCAGGGATCTTCACAACAGGTGGTAGATCGCATGGACAACCGGCAATAGCAAGTGGAGTATGGTGTGGTAAATGCCTTTACCCGTCACTGGTATATATTAATCGAGAGGCTTGGTTGGCTATTGATTTTTTCTTGCATTTTCAGTTGGAGAGAATGCTAAGGTTGGCGATAAATTTCCTTGCAGGGTTGTAGTGTATTCCATAAGGTTTCTGGCTCAAGTTGATTTGAAAAGTTTATTGAATAACAATAAAAAATAATGAGTTATTTGAACCATCAACTTTTTTTTGGGATGATGCCAAGCCAAGACTAATTGGAACTAGTTTGTATAAAGCTTTTAAACCACATGCACTAGAAGTAACTCCCTTCAGCTAGAAGCTAGGCCTAGTAGCAGTTAAATTGTTGTAACTTAAGCATGGGCGATTCTTTCATTTTTGCAAGCAAAATAATAAGTAGATAACATAGGTTTATGAGAGCACCAAAGAGGTGGGTCGTGCTTACCTCGTCTTTGGGCGAGGAGGTGGAACCATTTTTTTCCTGTAAGTGCAGCACAAAAGGATTGCCTACATCAGTAATATAAGTGTCTGTAAAAAAAACACAAAATAATCAATAAAGTACATTTCAGTGTGATTCAACAAGCTTGAATTTAGAAGATATGATAAAGACAATAGACCTATCAGAAAGACAATAAACCACAACAATCTAGGAGTATACACCATAAGATATTGTGACATATATACTATTTAATACTCCATATCTTGCTGCATATCTACTCAAAATTTGTACCAGAGCGAACTATTTAATACATCAACTAGGGAACTTTCACCCTGTATTTGGGAATGGCAAAGCCTTTGATTGTGAGGAAGCCATTTCTGCCTGTCCAAACGTGAACCAAAATTTTACATATGGGAAAACATTATTTCATCTTTTCCCTCCAATGATTAACTCGCTTTCCATTATTGAAACTTTCTAGCTTTATTCCATGGCCTCTACGTGTTTCTTTCTGCAACCGTATAATTTGAGGAGACGAACATCTTGCAAGCGACAAGCTATATGTTTATATTCGGCGAACATGTTATTCTGGATCTCGTGTATTCAGAGCGATCAAGAGTTCTTTATATAGTGCACCCCTGTAAGTTTTTTCATATAGTTGTGTTCATTAGCTTCTCTTCTCTTCACTTATATACAGTTGACGCAGTACTGATCTAAATTATATATTATATTTTCAAAATTCAGACCTACCAGAAACATATGGCGGAGAAGGCTTCTAAAAGGATAAGATCAGGAGGTCGGTCGTGCAATTCAAAAAGATCCACGGCTGGACTAGGGGCGAGGGTAGTCCATATCTCAAACCCTACAATCATGGTCGAAATGAGCACATCTGAATTTCGTGCCGTTGTTTAGTTCTTTACTGGAAGAAAGAGATCTTCCACTTCCAGTACTGAACATCAAGAAATAAATTCGTATTTTGATGCTCAGTACTGTCCTCAAGTCAAGGCACCCGACCTGCTTCTTAAAGATGAATTGGACTCCTTGAATGACATAAACTACTGGGATTCTGCAATGGCAGATGATAACGTCACCACGGTTAACGACTCCTGCAACAACACAGATCATCATGATGTTACAATATTCGAGGAATTGGAGGTTCTGCCACTTGAAAACCCTGATTATATAGTGTCGCCTCAGGTTTTTCTGAGTTTGACTGCTTATAGAAAGGCATCAATTCTCAGGGAGAAGGTTATATCATTTTCTTTATTAGTCAAATCTGATGCCAATTTCTTGCCAATTTTTTAGGATATGAAACAGGTACAGGGGCTGCTCTAGCTACAGCGCAAGGCTACCAGGTTATGATAATTCTTCAAGATGAGCAAAATTTTCAATGGAATTTATCATAATTCGATCATATCTGATTAAACCCGTCGGTATAGAAGTGCCAGCGATTTATTATTTTTGTTGGAGATTGTGTTTTTCCACACATTAGGAAAGCGCAGACTGCAGTAACCATTAAAACAAACCTGCAATCTATAATCCACAGCAAGTACCTCTTGAATGCAGCCTTTAATGTTGCTCACCTCATACAGCCGCCAACGCCTGCAGGCGACTCTCCACAGGCATGCCGGCAGCTTACCCTAGCCAATCAGCGAATGACAAAATGACAAAATGATCATTTTATGCATACACAAGCTCGCCGGCAAGTCTTGGGGCACAAAGTCCCAAGCCTACGTCACCTATATAAACCAATAGGAAGTAAGATAAATCGAAATTTAAATAATTCCCCAAAAAAATTGATACAAACTATAACAAAAATTATATATTTTTGTTAAAGTTACTACAAATTAGTCCAAATAATTGTCCTGACCGATTCATATATATCCCCCTTGTGGGGGACATAATAAATGATTGTGGAAATTACTATTGAATATATTTTGTTTCAATAAAAATGGTAATAAATTAAAAAAAACTATGCATGTATAATTTGAAATAGTTATATATATATATATATATATATATATATATATATATATATATATATTAAAAAATATTGTGTATATATAATTTGATTTTATATGGAAAATTAATGATGTGGACAGTGAACCTTATTATTATTATCATTCTAAACTCTATATAAACTGACACAACCACATAATTTGTGGTTGATGAACGTCAATAGATCGCACATTAAGTACCACGAAATTATATGTTATGCATGCGTCAACTACCAGTCCACCTCAAACTATACATTATCCATCCATTCATGCATCGACGACGAGTTATCTATGTATCGAC